>JAODAL010054743.1:0-24433 GCA_025379985.1 Phyllomedusa bahiana | reverse complement strand
CATTTTTGGGGAAAATAAAAAAACTTGGCCAAAATTTTACTAGTTTTGGTTCTTTCATTGGAAAATACAATTTAAAAACAGAAGTGTAATGTAATGTATACGTTTTTGAAAAATTTGAAAAATTCACCCTTCTGTTTCCCCAGCGGGTAAAAAAAAAAGGATAAAAGACGTTAAGGTAGGGAAAAGGATACTTAGATTACAGAAGGTAAATTTAAAGTTTGCCCCCGTCCCCAAATTTTTTTCCGAAGAAAAATTCTATTTGAAAAGGTACTATTCTCACCGGTTTGTCGGTAAAAAAAAACCGACCCAAATCCACACAGGGAAAAAAACCCAAAACCATAGTGTCCTTAATTAATTTAAATGGGTAATAATAAAGAAATGACCGGGAAAAATTATATTAAAACACGCTTACTGAAATTCACTAAATACTTTGTACAAAAGCCTTTGTTGGTGATGTCCAACTTAATGCGCATTCTGTGTGGAGAAAAAATTAATCCTAAATTGCTTAGGTGGGATTTGGGCCCCTTTCTTCCACAAAAACACTCTTTTTTTCCTAAAAATTTCGGGGGGGTCCTTTATGAATGTGAGTTTTTAGCTCCCTTTACTTTGTTTTTATATTGGATTTGGGTTTAAAGGTGATTGGCGGGGCCATTCTAGGATTTTTAAAATTTTCTCTCTCTAAAACCAACTGGGGGGGGTTTTAACCTTGGCTGTGTGTCTGGGATAATTGTCTTGCAAAAAATGTTCCACCTGGTTTTTTCTCTTTATCACCCTGGTAGAAGGCAGCGATTTTTATAAATAATGTATTGCTACATTTGCCCATTAATTTTTCCTTTTTAATAAAGGTTACCCAAGTGCCGAATTCTAAAAAAACGCCCCACCCCCTTGATTTTCTCCCCTCCAATCCTCCCCTATAGCTAGGGCTTTTTTTGGGAACGAAAATGCAGACCCTTTTTGGGCCCTCCAAACAGGGTGTGTATTATGGCATCTAAAAAGTGAAATTTTGGCCCTCTTTCTGATCGGGGATTTATTTTTCTCCCGTTTTTACAGGTTGTCTAATTGTTTTTTGAGCAAATGCTAAAAGCGATTGAACATTCTTTATGCTCAGTAATTGTGTTTTCTGTGGTGAGCGTGCATACAGGCCATGGAGAGCGAGGGGCTTTTTCTTTTTGTTGTACCTGTGATTTTTTTTTTTCTGTAGCTTCCAAAAGGGGGGGTTTGGCCTTCTTTAGGGCCCAAATTTTTTGATTAAATTTTTTTCACTCCGCTGTCTGAAAAACTTTTTAAGGAGCACCTGGTTTTAGGCCCGGTTTATGGTGGGAAAAGTTTTTATTTTCCCTTGGGAAATTTTGGTTCCAAAAAATTTCTCACTGGAACCTTCAGTTGTTTAGAAAAACCTTCTGTAACCAATGCCATCCGCAGTCTTGCCACAATTTTTGGGTTTCAAAGGTCTTAAGCGTCAATGGTTTTATCCTTAAAGAGATGGTTTTCTGGTGGCCCCCTTAGTAAAAGAGGGCAAATTTTTTATAGGCCAAAATTGAACCAAATGATGTTTTTTTTTTTTTTAAAGGGGGGGGATTTTCTTTCTAAATTTCCGGGTTTTATTTTCCCCCGGTTTTTCAGGGGGCTTTTCATGGCTTTTTGCACCTCTTTCTTCATGTGCTCTATAATTTTTCTCTGTGTCATTTCTCATTATTATACATAACTTAATTTATAGACCCAAACAGAGGTCTAATTCTGGAACTGCCATAAAAATGAAAGCGTTTTCTGCCGATGCAACTTAGCAAAGGTTCTGTGACATCCGTCTGCTTCAGAGCTCCATACTCGGTGGGGTTTCCTGTACTTTCAAGATACCTTGTACCAGCAAGTACTCCTGTGATAGACCTAGCACATCTTCTGCCAGCCTGGTCTAGTTAAAGACAGTAGTAATAAATCTGCCTAATTGTATTTTTTCCCTATCCAAATAAGTGTAAAATTGTGTTTAAGATTTTAGAAAAATGTTGCAGAGGCCGATACGGTTATGAAACATAAAATAACCTTATCTTGCGACTAAGGCCGTGTTCACACGGCTTATTCCCGACGGATTTGTGAGCCGGATTGCGCTCACAAATCCGCCGTGAATAAGGGGCGGGGCGGGGGCGGGGCCCGGAGCGCGGGCGGGGGCGCCGCTCCCGGCCCCATAGACAATGCATTGTTTACGGCGCGTACGCCCCGTAAATAATTTTCAAGTAACTTTATCCCCCCGCGGCGGATTTGCCGAGCGAGGAGGAGCGAGGGAAATTCCACTGTTCTCTATGAGAGCAGTGGATTACCGGAATTACTCCGACGGATTGGCGCCGTACTGCAGCGCAAATCCGGCGCGGAGTACGGCGCCAATCAGCGGAGAAATAAGCTGTGTGAACGAGGCCTAAAGATGCTGCCAATCCCGTGCCACCGGTATTTCCTGCTGGCATCACATACATCATTCATCTGATGCTGCAGCCAAGTACCGGCCTCAGAGTTATCTGCTTACATGAATGGCACAAATCCACTGAACAGGTGAATGAGGTGTGTGATGTCATCACTTGGGATTGGTGGCTGACATAAGAATGTTTATTTACTGTATAACAATCCCAGTCTAAACATTTTGGCAAATTCTGGATAACGCCTTTCATTTTTTAATCTATTTTTTGGCGATCAGTCCTCGGCAGGACACTGTACCTCAGATGCTTAAAGGGTTTGTATCATTTCATTAAATGGCCTTCAGAATAAGAGGACAGTGAAAACAAGCAACTTTGCAATTGGACGTCATTAACAAAGCTGTCTTGTTTTCACAGTATTCCTTATCTTCGTTTTCTGTAAACAAACTTCTCCAGTGCTGGTCTGATAGTCGGATCTCATCTCCTCGCAGAATTTACATTCTGTTCGGCCCCCAGATGGCTGTATTCACGGAGCTTGCATTCCTGCCTCTCACTCAGAATTAGGGGCCAACAACAATTTCACTCTACGCAGCTAGCTGCCTCCTCATTGACACTGCAGCTGCCTCTATAATCAGAAAACAGCAGAATTGTGCCACGGTGCCTTAATGCTCCTGTGTGTAAGGGGCCGACAAAAATTTCACTCTATACAGCTAAATGCTACTCATTGAATCTGCAGCTACTGCTACAGTCAGGAAACAGCAGAATTTTGCGTCGGTGCCTTATGTAAACATGAAGGGAGACGGATCTGTGCTCTGGATGGATTCAACTGTAGCAAACCTCCAGCTGTCAGAGATCAGTGCTGAGTTCATAGAAGACTGTTTAGACTGAATGCAGGCCTGTGGTATGTAAACCGCTTTTACAAAATAAGACTGCATAGGGCAAGGATAGTGATATGTGGAGGGGGGGACGACACACTGGAGCCAGCATGAACAGTGAAGGGGGGATGATGTCATCCCCCTTTTTCAGTAGGAAAACACCGCGGGAGGAAAAGAAACGCCCTAGTTTTTAGGAAGGGTGCATCAAGCTTAAAGAACACCCGAATGAAAAGCGATACACCCCCCTTTAAATTTGGGGTTTTAAATTGGTAGTGCGGGGCCGGGTAGTATTTTGAAGACTTGGTCATGCTTTTCCAACCAATGAATTTTTTTATATATTTTATGGCGGTCAGATTTCTGCAGGGGATTTGATACTCTGTGTTAGAAAAACCAAGACCTAGTAAGTAATTTTTTGCTTTTCCCCAACCCCATAGAGGGAGCTTAGGAGCTTACTGCATACTGTTTTTACAATAAATACAGAAGGCAGCAAGCTCTGTCCCTAGTGGTGGCTGCAGGCAAACAAAATATTATCATTACGTCTATGCAGGGGATTAGGGGTTCTGTAGCAAAAAAAACCCACTTCAACCAGTATAAAGAAATATTAAAAATACATTTTCACTGAATGTTTGACCTAAAAGTAACACAATGTTAAAAGTGGTACATTCAGGTAAATGCTTCACACAATTTTCTTCCCTGTAGAGATAAAGCAGTGTAGATTTATCTTGACACTTAAGATCATCGTCCCTTTGGGGGAGAGTAAGGTCTGTAGAAATAGGCCTGCTTGTATGCATCCAGGAAGCCATTAAAAAGAAGAGAAGGTTCAGTCGGTCATGTATTTTATCAAACATTTAGCTAAGCAGCTGTATAATGTATGACGGTTGATATAATTACAGTTCCCGCAGTACTTTTGTTTTTTCTTTGTTAAATTTCAGTTGATTTATTTAGAGATATCTTTATTTTCCTGGATATCATGGTTTAACGTTACAGCTAGCTCCGTCAATTATTTCTATGCATTTGTCCCCATTAAAACACTGGAGCTGCCATTTTCCTTTTCCGCTGGGTGTTATAAGGACATCGGGCTCATGGCAATTAGTCAGAATTCAGCCTTTATTTTTTCTAGAAAGAAAATATTTGATTGGTTGCTGGGTGCTTGTGTCCCTATGATGACACAGCTGCCAGAGCTAAGAGGCAGGAAGTATTGTCATGGGAAACTGGGTTTTGAGCTCTTTCTCATAGGAAAGTCAGAAACTTGAGGGCAACTTTTCAGTTTGTTTAAAGAAATTACTTAGGTGTCCTATATTTTTTTAATTTAGAAACACATCTTTAACATAATGTGAACCAGTTTATTGTGTGTGGGTGGTTGTTGGACTACTGTGGGAAAGTGGGGAAAATTTTTGGGTTTCTTGTTCTCTAAATCCCAAATGTTGTGTCATGTTCAAAGCTAATGTTCTACCTGCCCCAGGTAAGAGCAGGGTCTGTGGGCTGCTTTGATTGAGCCCCAAAGGTGGCAGTTATGGGCCATTGTGGTGGATTCTTAATCAGTCACATGAATAATCTGGATAAAATGGGTTTTTTTTTGTGGGTGAGTCAAACCGAAACATGAAAACAGGTAAAGTAAGTAACATTGATTGTGTGGTAAAAGTCAAGAGGTTGGATAGGTGAGGTAGCAAAGGAACAGTCAGTTCTTGAGGTGGGTTTTGGACAGAAAAAATGGGCACAGGATCAACTTTGACCAGAAGCAATTTGTGTTGACTATATGAATGGGTCAGAGCATCTCCAGACGGAATTTTGTGGCAGGGTGTGGAGTGGGGAGTGTGGAGTCGGTCCCTATTTTGCGGAGTCGAGTCGTCAAAAAAGGGACGACTCCGCCCAAAATTATAATAATTTGGGTCCAGTTTTTGTTTGCAGTGAAAAAGAGAAAGAAAAATTGGGTCCCCCAGTGTATGCTCCATATCTTAGCCTTTCCAATGAGGAGTGAAATTTGGATGACATGGGCAGGAAAGCCGCTGCCCCAGGGGAAAAGTTCGCCCCCCGTCAAAAGATTCAGCAAATTTTTCCCTGCTTTAAAAAGAGTAGAAGAGTTAAAACCATTCATCAAAAATGACTTGGCTGAGGCAATTTGTTTATGCCTGACTTGTTAGATGTTGCACAGGGGGTACCGCTTTGCCCCCATAAAATTAGTTTGAGAGGCCCTTTCTGTGGAAATAATTTAGATCGATGTGGGTCAGTTGAAAGGTCTGTGGAGGCAAAACTATTTTCCAGAACAAATTTATAGATCCACAAAAAGTTCTGAGTGTTTTTTTATTTACAATTTTTTTTTTGTTTTTAAGTCTTTTCCAATAATTTTTTTTACATGACAAGCAAAATGGTAACAATTTTTGAATTGGCTTTCAGGGTCCATTCTAACATCCCCTAAGCTTTGTAATGAGGTACTGTAATTTTTATACAATCATTTACCTATCTTTAAAAAAATTTTTTACTTGATGTATTTTTGCATCTGTTAGTTCGCAGATTCTTTTCGTAAAATGCATTTTACTGTTTTTCTCCCAAAAAACAAAAAATTTATTTTTTTTTTTTGTTGTATTTTGGATATCCACCCCTTTTGGGTTTATCCTGCCTAAATCCTTCTGGTCTGAATCAGATTCAAGCAGGTCTTGCCAAAAATCTGATCCCAGGTCTTTCTACCATTCCCCAAAGTTGGTGCAGACGGCTTGGTTTCAATACAGCTTTTTTTTTCTTACCCCCAAGTGTTCAAAAGGTCAAAACATTGTTACTTTTTTCTTTTAGTGTCTATTCTACCTAAATAGTTGTTTTTTGTATTTAAGGAGATAAAAAAGCGGATGTTCATTTTTTCTACAGTAAAGTATCACTTAACTTCGCCATGTATGAGGGGTCGGAGGTTTGGGAAATTGAGGAATCGGCGTCGGTCGGGGTTTGGCTTGGGGTCCCCGTCCTGCTTGTGAGGAGTTCCTTTTTGCGGTAGTTAAAAACCCACCCAAAAATGTTTAAAGGGGGACAAGTGGGGAACCTGCACACCCGAGAACCAGATCCCGGGGGAGTGAAGCTTTCCCCCAAAATGTTCTTTTTGGGGTAGCCCTTATTTTACTCCAAAACCCCTTCCCCCTTAACTTCTTTGGGTTGTCCCCAACGGCAGGGGTTTTTTTTGGATTTACGACATTTTTAAGATTTGAAAAACTATCTGTAAAATCGACCCCAAACCCTTTTCATTGTTTAAAAGAAAATCCGCCCCATGCATGGATTTTCCCCAGTGGTTTTTCCACCACCCGGCATTTCCCAAAAATTGGGAAAAAGTTCATTCTTTTGCCCCGGGTTTTTAGGCACAGCATGAAAATGTGGGTGCGAAGGGGAAGCTGATCCAAACAGTGGACAAAAGCCATCCCTTAGTGCTAAAGAAAAAAAAAATTGGTCTTTGCCGTGTGAACGCACCCTAAATGTCCCTCCTTTTGACTTGATAAACGTGCATCAATAAACTTACTCAGTTGCCCCAGAAAAGCATATCTCTGGTTCCTATCTGCACATTAGGCTACAATTTATATATTTAGTAATTTTATTCAATTTGGACCATAAAAATCTATATTTGAAGGATTATGTGCTAATTTGTCAACAAAAAATGACTGAAGAATTTTGCTTTCATGCCAAAAAAAATTTAATTTTTTTTTGAGTGAACCATGGTCCCTTTGACCCAACCCAAAAAATTGGGGTAGGAGTGAAAGCTAGCCAATTTGGTGTGATGCTTCTCAAGAGTTTTGTTTGCGACCCCAAATCTCAATTTGATCGAGAATCTGTGGGATGTATTGAAAAAACAGGTCTGATCTATGGAGGCTGCATTTCATAAGTTAAAGAACTAAAGATTTGCTGCTAACACCTAGGGAAAAATGACAAATTTTTGCCCGGTGGAACTAGAAAATGTCTAAATTTATACCTGCAAATGTTGTGTATCATGTGAATCCTACCACGCATGTTCAGCTCCTTAACCAACAGTGATTATCAGTTAGCTCGATTTAAGCTTTCTAATTAATGACTGAGGTTGGAGATTGTAAGCCTTTGTGGGGGGTTCTTTCCTCTTTTACCAGTTGTAGTCAATATTGTCCCTTTTACTTGTTTTTAATTTTTTTATGTTTTAAAACCCCTTGAATGTAAGCGCCCCGGAATCAATGCGCTCTAAAAAATAATAACAAGGCAGGAGTGTTATCTATAGTGGAGAGTTAGAACTAGGTAAGCAAAAGTAAATAGTTCCCTTTTTTTGTTAGGCATGTTCCATGGTGTAATTGCGGGGGGTACGTACAAAACCCCAAAAAGCTGGGTGTTTGGGAGTCGCACCGATCGACGCTTACTCCCGCGGTGCAGGGGGGGGGGGTTGGCGGAAGCCCGCCGGCCCCATAGACTGTCATTAATAAATGACATGTCATTATTCCCCGGGGTTCATATATCGTATTGTCCCCGGGGGAGGAGGGGAAATCCATGTTCTCTATGGAGCGTGGATTACCCTAAATTTGGCGTGCACTCGCTTATTAGAGCCAAAAACGACGCGAAAACGTGCCAAAATTAGCCTTTTTGAAATACCCCCTTTGAGTAACCACTTGTTCCCCAGTGCCCGGTGTCTTGTGTGACGACCTGTCGTGATGTCACTGCCTGCTATCAGATAAGAACAGCAGCAGAGAAAAAATGGGAGAGCAGGACGGTAACCAGAGAAACCGGTGTGCACACAGAGCAGATAAAATCTCTTTTACTTTCTGACCAGGGAAAAACTCAAGAGACATGTATTTGGCAAAAATCTTGACTTCACATTTTCTACATGTTAAAAACTAATCTTTGTAGTAAGAAAGCACCTTTAAAGGGGTTTACGCATCACAATTATTAGCTTTAAACATGTAGGCAAAGGTAAATAAAGACTATGACCAAATACATTGCTGTTCTGATTTTTCTTTGTTTCAGAGCTAGAATAGATCTTCTGCTCTCATCACTACAGCGTCTATGGCTGACCATGTTGACATCACTCTCTGCTGAGTGTTCTCTCCAACACAGGAGCTTATTAATTCATGTTACTGACATACTGCAAAGAGAACCTGTCACAGATTATGCCCCACTGGCTGAGGACAGTACAAGCTAGTGTCAGACCTGCTGTTTCCAGCGCTGTGTCCCTAATTCTGTAAGATACAGCAGTTTTAGAGCATTTACCCCTCAAATATTATTCATGAGCAGGTGTTATCCCCACCCACCAAAGGTTAGCCCCGCCCACTGACAGATATTCACAGGTTTCTAACTATTCAAAGTAATAGGTTTATCAGTTGAGGTGGGCGGGGTTAGCCTCAGGTGGGCGGGGTTTGAAAAAAATGACTGTTTTCTGGCTGAAAACTGCAGATTTGAGCATTAACTACAGGAAAACTCCAGCATCTTACAGAATAAGGGACACAGCGCTGGAAACAGCAGGTCTGACACTAGCTTGTACTGTCCTCAGCCAGTGGGGCATAAACTTTGTGACAGGTTCTCTTTAACCCTTTAGAGCCATGTAGCCTCCTGCACTGCTGTTTAGATTCTTCCATTACTTATCTCCCTCGAGCAGGCTCGGCTACAAATAGCAGAGCTGATATGCCAATCATTGCTGTAGAACCATCCAAAGCCTGAACAGAAAGTAGGAGCCTGAAACTAGCTGTGAAGAGCAGGCGCTGTGAAACAGCTTGGTGAGAACACCCCTTTAAGGAGTAACACAGGAAGAAGTCTGAAGCTATAATAGTTGGGTTATAATAAATTAAGTCAGTCAGTCACTGATATAGCTCCTGACAGTCTGTCAGTGATAAGGTCCATGGAGTAACTGACCCCCATGTCATTGCTCCTCTGGGCGACTCTTGGTTTCAGTGGTGATTGATGAAATTGTTTTGTTCCAGTTTCTAATTCTTACCTTGTGGAGTGGGTTTCCGTCACTGCAGTGATCATGCACTGTTAGGGCATGTCCCCACGGCACGGGTTTTCGGCCGGTTTTTTTTTCAGCCGGTTTGCGGTTTTTCAGACTGACTGAAAAACCGGCCGAAAATGAGCACAATTGTGCTCTATGGAAAACCCGTGCAGCAGTCCCCACTGCACGGGTTTTCTGCCCAGCGGTTTTGCCGCCCGCGGTCCGGCGGCAAAGCAGTGAGCAAGCACCATCTTCCGTCCGATTTTCGGCCGGAATCTGTGGCTTCTCACTGGGAGGGGGGAGGGCTCTTCTCCGCTCATTGCGGAGAAAAGCCGTCCCCCCACGGCCGTGGGGACGGGCGCAAAACAGGACAAAATGTCCTATGCCGTGGGGATGCGCCCTTAGCAGCGCTCCTATTTTCTGATGCAGTACTTTTCGATTTTTTAGTACAGTTTATCATTATTTATGACAACTTCTTATTCCTACTGAGGCTGTTGACAAATGAATGATTCTGTTGCTTCTCAATGGCATTTAGAGAAACCGCTTCTTAGAAAATCTTGCAGGTCAGATATATTGAAAATCAATCTCAGTGATAATGTAGGGTAATGGTAATGGAGACCCGAGGACCTCCTGGTAAATTATTAGAAGGACTGTCTCATTAGTGACAACCCTTTTTGAAACTGGTCCATCTAATAGGACGTGTAGAGGCAGGTCGGGAGACAATACCTTTAAGTCTTTTTATAGCAGACTTATTAGGCTTGTATGTTAAATGGGTTGTACAGGATAAGACAAACATGCTTATTTTCTTTGAAGAACAGCACCAGACCTGTCCATAGCTTGTGTGAGATACTGCAGCTCAGCCACATTCAATAGCACTAAGCTGCAATACCAAACACAACCCATGGACCATTTCAGCCCCTAAACAACTAAAGCATCTGGATCTCCCCCCGCTTATTACCATTTCCTATCTTGCACCATATCACACTCTCTGAAATTAATTAAGACCCCCATTTTCCCTCCTGAAATTATTTATGATCCCACATTGAGCGGATGAATTAACCTGTGAGAGACAGCTAGGGACCTTCCCCCATTTTTTTTATTCTTTCCATGCCTCTAAGGGTATTATCACATTCGTGCCAGATAGGCCCTCTGCATCTGGCTCTGGTCGCCGGTCACGGCCGCTGCGGCCATAACTGCGGCTTCAGCCTCTACATTTCTTCTAGTGTGAACGCTGTTTGCAAACTCTGTATGCCTAATTGATTTCTGGCCAACGCCCATGGCCAGAAACCTTCCAGCACTGTTGGGGTTAACTTCTTCTCTTGACAGTTCCCTCTTCCTATCTCTTCTGCTCTCCTTCCTCCCCTTCCCTATTTATAGCCTCACCTTCCTGTCCTCTTTGCCTGCTATACTGTTCTCTGTTCCTAAAGTTCACCTGTACTCTTATTTGATTTTCTGTGCTCTTTTACTCTTGCCTGGTTCCTGATTATTCTTTTGTCTCACGTTTTGTACTCCGCTGCCTGTTTGTTACTGACTTGGCCTGCCCGACTTCTCTTGTTTGTTCCGTGTTTGTTTGTCTTCGTGTTCAGAGCAGTCATCAGTCTTCAGGTTGGGGCCGACCAAGTAAGGAGTTGGGTTCCCCAAAAAGTAGGGACAGAGGTTGGGACCAGTGTCAGGGCCTCACTCTGCATGTGTCCCTGACAGTCCCTTACAGGTATGTTCACACAGTGTGCTGGGTCCGTGGGAACATACATTTTTAGATGCTTGTTTGGACCCATCTGTTGGACCCTAAACGGACTCAACATGTATCTATCAAATAGCAATGTGATTTACATTGCTTTTAATATGAAACACGCATCGGCGTTCACACGAGTGATCACCAATGCATATCTCACTACGTCTTTTGGATACGTTCCAAGAATTGACATTGATCCTGGCCCCAATTAACATTATTTAGTAACAAAACAAAATTGGGACACCCTATTAAGTTTTAGATGGAATATTATATTTCCAAGAAATTATGAATAAAAATTGACACTACAGTACTCAGTTGGGAGCTACATCCTAGGTAGATGTCTTACCACAAGCTGGTACTAAGTATGAGTTTGGGGGTGCCTGCTTTGGGTGCCCATGCTGTCAGAGCCCATGGAGCCACTTTTTGTATTAATCTGTGGTGGGCCATAAGAAACTGCATAGGTTGAATCCTTTTAAAGTTGGCCTTGCAAGCCACATTATCTATCTTACCTGCTCCAAAGCGAAAACTCTCTACTATAAGGGTAGGTTCACATAGTGTTTTCTGATGCTTATTTTGGGGCAGATTCAGTGCCAAATCTACGCCAAACAAAACAACAAAAACAACTGTAAAATGTCTGCCATTGATTCCTATTTAAGATCCACTTCGTTGTTCAGACAACGCTGATCTTACTTGCTTATTTCCAGCAGAAGTAAGTGCGGAACAATAAGGTGCCATGTCAATTCTTGAGGCATTTTCTGCGCTTAAAATGCCCATAGGAATCAATGGAGAGTGTAAAAAAAGCGTAAAGCTTCACATAAAGTGTGGTGTGTATTAGATGTGGATCTGTTCCTAAAAATTTACTGCCTATTATTCTATGGTATTTGTGACAAAAATCCACGCTGAACAATCTCATCAAATACTCGTCTCGACTAAAAACCATGACTAAGATCCTCAGAATTGTGGTGTTATTCAGATGAGGATTGGATGCTGATTCAGTAAGTAAATTTACTCATCATAAAATGCCATGTGAACATAGCAAGCCTCCTACCCATCTGGCAGATGCAGGAACTGTGTGTTCAAGAGCCACTATGATAGGGTTCACACAGTGGTTTTTTTATACATATTTTTCTGCAGTATTTGTAATCTAAAACCAGGAGGGGAACCTGCACAGAGAAGTATAATAGGAAAACTTGTACCTCATCTGTATTTTGGGCCCATTCCTGGTTTTGCCTTACATATACTGATGTAAAATACACATCAAACAACACAATGTGAACCCAGACTGAAGATTTTCTAATAGGTGCCTAAGCCACTGGTTACTTCTGTTCTTTTGTCATTGTTATGCTGCATGGCCGATGATAAATACTGGTTGGATTCTGAATCAGAATCCGACCAGTATTTTACACTTGTTTTTTTTTACGCTTTTTATTTGTGCTGAATTTGGGGACAGTTTTTGAATTTTGGCCATCATATTTAATTAACCCCTTACCAACATTGGACGCATGAGTACATCCTAATGCCAATCCCGCTACATAGCCGGCGGTTGTTAGCTACTAATTGCAGCTAACACCCGCTGATGACAGCACGGGATGCTGTCGGCCCCGTCCCGTGCTATTTAACCTCTTCCCCTTCTATCGGGTGCCCGTGGGCTCCTGATTGGTTAACATGGCAGCTGGAAGCCTTGTGAAGACTTCCATCGCCACCATGTTTTCTGTTTTACTACTTCCTGCCTCAGGCAGAAAGTAGTAAAACCGCCATCTTTGTATATCCTAATGTATTGTATTACATTGCATCAGGCTAGTGAAGTACCCTTGGGGGACTCAAAGTTAAAGTAAAGAAAAATAAAATTTTAAAGTGTTAAAAAAATACACGAATATTAAGAGTTCAAATCACCCCCCCCCCCTTTTATTTTACAAATAAAAAAAAAATAATTAAAATATATATTAACACATAACACAATATATTCCGTACGCGGAACACCGTAGAAGAAGAAAATTCCAACCGCAAAAATGGTTTTTTTGGGGGTCATTTCACATCCTCTAACAATTGGAATAAATGTAATCAAAAAAGTCACATGTATTCCAAACTGGTAGCAATAAAAAGTACCGCAAAAAAATGCACCCTCCTTCAAATCCATAGTTTTTAGTACAAAAAAGGTCATTGATAGCAGAAAAAAAATTCAAAAATAGAAAACGTTTGGAATTTTTTTGCAGTACCAAAAAATAACGGAAACCGTACATGTAAGGTATTGCCGGATGCGTATCAACCTGTAGAATACAGATAACACATTATTTTTACTGAAGATCGAACGGCGTAAAAGCAAACACGGTGCAACTATATTTTTTCCCATTTTGCCCCACTTAGAATTTTTGGGCGGTTTCCCAGTATATTCTATGGTAATATGAATAACACCATTAGAAAGTACATCTTGTCCCACAAAATAAAAGCCCTCATACGTCTATGTAGGAATAAAAAAGTTATGGCTCCAGGAAGACGAGGAGGGAAAAACGAATGTGAAAAAAAAATCGGTCTTGGCATTTAGGGGTTAAATAGTACGATAATCCACCGTTTTCCTAGTGAAATAGGGCGGGTTATTGAACATGTTCCAAGTTTTTTGAAAAATGGCCGTTTTGAAGTTCGACCTCAAAATCCAAGCTGTGTAGACTACAGCTCAGATTTTCTATTGAGGACTATGGGGATGGTTGACAATTGGCTTTTCATGGTTTCATGGTTTGCCATGTAGACATACCTTAAGGCTATGTCTACACTGCTGTGGACAAAAAAAAAAAAAACGTTCATGAAACTGAAGTTATCTAAAAACGCTTCATAAAGCAGCTGAAAAAACAGCCGTTTTTCGGAGCGTTTTTTTTGGAGCGTCTTTGCTCTGCTTTTTAATGTATGCACAAATTAAGCCATTGGATGTAAGCTACACCCTACAGGTGGAGTTAACATGTTAAGTTTTCACTTCCTTTAGATCACTGTAGCCTTTTTGTAGCACATTGTCCTTTTGTGTGCTGCTGCGTGCTTACTTTTATTAAATTTTGCACCAGATTCTTGCACCTAAAATCCACATAAACCCACATTATCTTTGCATACAGCAAGATAACTGTATTAGCGTCAAAATCTGTAAAGAAAAGGATTTTAGCGCCAAAATCCCCAAAAACGCATTATTGCGCCAAATTCCGTAAAAAGAAAATATTTTCAGTGTCAAAGCGAGATCATTTATTTTGGCTAAGAATTGATCTTAGCCCCAAATCCGTCAAAAAAAGGTTTTTGGCGCAAAAAACCCTTAAAAATGTTTATTTTTTGGGCAAAACTAATCATTTATTTCGCCCAAAAACTTTTAAAAAAACGGGGGTTTTTGCCCAAAAGCCAAAAAAAGGGTTCTTTCGCAAAATCCGTAAAAAAAGTTTTGCTCAGAAGCTGGATAATTTATTAGCGGCTAAATTTTTAAAGAAAATTTTTAGCCCAAAATCATAAAAAACGGATTCTGGCGCCAAAACCGTAAAAAAGTATTATTTGCGTCAAGGCAAGATCACTTTATTAGCGCCAAAATCTTAAAAAAAGATAATTTTAGCCCCAAAAAACCCTAAAAAACGATTTTTGCGCCAAAATCCGTAAAAAACGTATTTTTGGCGTCAAAGGCGAGATAATGTTATCAGCGCCAAAATCTGTAAAAAAAATTATTTTAGTACCAAAAAACGTAAAAAAAAGGATTCTTGTGCCAAAATCCATAAAAAAACGTATTTTTGCCGTCAGAAGCAAGATAATGCTATTAGCGCCAAAATCTGTAAAAAAAAATTATTTTAGTGCCAAAAAACAAAAAAAAAACGGATTCTTGCGCCCAAATCCGTAAAAAACTTATTTTTTTGGCGTCAGAGGCGAGATAACGTTATTGGCGGCAAAAACTGTAAAAAAATTATTTTAGTGCCCAAAAACGTAAAAAAATGGATTTTTGCGGCAAAATCCGTAAAAAACGAATTCTGGCACCAAAATCCGTAAAAAACGTATTTTCAGCGTCAGTAGCGAGATAACTTTATTAGTGCCAAAATATGTTTAGAAAAGGATTTTAGCATCAAAATCTGTAAAAAAAAAAAAAAAAAATGGATTATGATGCCAAAATCTGTAAAAAAAAACAAACTTATTTTTAGCGAAAAAAAATATGAATTGCCCAAAAATCGTTAGCGACCAAAGCATGATCATTTTATTACAAAAGGTACAAAAAAGGACCCCAAGACACTGTATGCAATTTGATAAGATTTAACCTTTTTAAACACCCACTATAGGTGGGACTTGGGTCTCCTGGGAGGTTTTTCATTGAAAAATCGCGGCAAAAACGGCCAAAAGACGCCGTCCGGCGCTTTCCATAGCCCTCCTGTAGAAAATTTTCTGCCGGTCTGGCGTTTTTTAAAAAGATGTTGCAAAATACAACCAGAAAAAAAAACGGCAGAAAAAAGAAGCTCAGTGTAGACAGCAGGAGGGTTTTACAATAAGTGTTCTTTTATGGGAAAAAAAAGATGAAAAGGTTTTCTAGTAAATAATTTTACAGTTGTTTTTTCTCACCCCCGGTTTTTAGAAAACGAAAACGCTTGAAAGGGAAAAAACCCCTTTTTTTTCTGTGCAGGGGTAGACAGAGCCTAAAAGGTGTTCTTCCTTCGGGGGTAGTGTTTTCGTAAAACCTTTTTTTACTAACTTGCTTTCTTGACCCTTACCTTCCTAACTATCCACTTTTTTACAGTGCTGTGCTTCTGGTTTTGCAACCTGCCCTGCAGGCCTAGGAGCCTGTTCTGCAAATTGAGACTTCAGGATTCACAATATTACCTCAATGATTCATGACTTAATGATATCCGATAATGTCATAGTCCCCTGCTCCTTTTTGAACTGCTAAAGGGATATCTTCATTTCAGGATATCCTAAACAGGGCTGGGACCACGTAGGGCTTTACTTCATCCCAGGTAGGAAGGGGGCACAAATAGGTATGGAGTGGGCTGAATTTTACATTGGGAGGGGAGGGTTGGGGTGCTACATGCCTTATTTGCCTAGGGCAGGGGTGTCAAACTGCGGTCCTCCAGCTGTTGGGAAACTACAACTCCCATCATGCATTTGTATAATATATCACAGTGGGCATGATGGGAGTTATAGTTTCCCAACAGCTGAAGGGCCGCAGTCTGACACCTGTGGCCTAGGACACCAGAATACCTTGTCCCAGTCCTGATCCTAATGGAATAGGATGGGTGGTGAATGCCAGTCTAAGCTTGGCAGAAGAAGAGATCTGTCTTCTCCACTAATAGCACAGGGCCTACACTTAAAGGGGATTTGCCAGGTCGCAAGTTTCTTACCTCACTCCTTAGCACAGGGAGAATGTCAACAAATCATGCTGAGTCATGAAGGCTGCAGGGCTGAGAGGGAGGGGGTGAGTAAGGAGTGAGGAATAAGGGAGCGTCTCAAAACTTAAGTGAAATAATAAACAGTACACAGTGGATTCTCAATACAGCAAGACCCAGCCTCATAGACTGCACTTTCTACCCGGTGCCTTAAAAGCTATTCATTTTGCCTGTCATCAGATAAGAAAGTGTTTCACGCAAGCGGGCCTTTCTCTCCTGGGTCTGTCTTTGTGGAAGCTTTAGGTAACTAAGGGGGATTGAGAAATGCTGTAGCTCTCAGAGTCTGCACTTTTTGTAATCACATATATTTAGAAAAGTGATTAAATACCCATTTTGGAGGTTCCCACGTCAACATTACATGGTGGCAAAACCCCTTTAAAGAATACCTATCTTTTTATAAAAACTTTGACATGTCATATTTATACATCAGAAGTTTTGATCGGTGGGGATGCAGGTGCGAAGACTCCAGAAATCGCTAAAATAAAAGGGCAGAAGTGCTGTGCTGAGGTCTGTGCCCCTCTGTTTCTGATCAGCAAGCAAAATTTCCAGGTATAGGCCCCCTATAAAAAGTCTTTTCCCACTATTTTTAGGGGGAAATTTTTTGGGGTAAACCCCCGCCCCCCTCAGCTCCCAGAGACAAGATGATCCAAAACAAAAGGACACGGTGACCAGTCATGGCTGAGCTCCTGCTCAATTTTTTTTTAAATATTAGAAAATTTTAAAATTTTTCAATGTATCCTCACTTTCCCTGGTTCTCCCCTCTAAAGCTACGCCTACATATCTTGGCTTTCCCTATCTGTTTTATTTAACTGGTCTGGGGGCCCACCTCTTTTTTTTCCATTACAAGCCGATTTTAAGCATGGGGGGTGGCCGAATTTACGAGTCCCCCCCAAAATCATTTCTTGTTTTTCCGAATATACCGTTTTTTTTCGGCCCTATAAGGCGAACATAAAACCAAAGATTTTCTAAAGAAATCAAATTTTTGCGCCTTATATAGGGTTTTTTCCAAATTCTTCACTTGGGTTTTGAGGCTTTTTTTTCAGAAGGGAAATTTACAGCAAAATTTAGTGACACATTTGTAACTAAATTTGAAAACTGTTTTCCCCAATCGAAAAATATTTTCCAAAAATTGGGTTAAAAATAACGTCCACAAAGTTTTGGCACGTATTTCGCAGGGAAATTTTCCCAACCCCATTTTTTTACGGGGGGGGTTTGGGGCCCCAAATTAAAAACCCCCTCGTAAAACCCCGACCAAAAAAATTTGCCCCCCGGCCCGGATAAACGGCAGGGAAAAATATGTATCATGTATTGACTTTTTTACAACTTTACAAGTTGAAGTGGGCCCTGTTCACAAGGGCTTATTAAACCCCGTAATTGCGGGACGGATTTCCCCCGCATTTAAAGGTTTGAAAAAGGGCGGGGGGGTGCCCGGGGCCCGGCCCCATAGACATTGAAATTATTCACGGCCTACGCGCCGTAAATAACGGGGAAAGTTACTTTCTCCCCCCGGGGCTAATTCGCTGGCGGGGAGGCGACAAACCCCATATTTATCTATGAGAACGGGTGGTTTAAAACCCGAAAGTTTACTGGGACGGTTTGGGACCCCGTACTCCCAGCGAAAATACGGCGCGCAGTAGGGGCTCCAATCCGGCCCAAATAACCCTGTGCGGGGCCTTAATGTAAAAAATTGTTAAATTAAATTTTGGGTTTTGGGGCCCTGACTTTTTTTCATTGAATGTGCCGCGCCTTATAACCGGGTTGCGCCTTATATATGAACCAAAAGATTTAAACAGGCCTCTTTAAATAAGCCCCCTTAAATCCGGTGCCCTTTATAGTCCGAAAAAACCCGGAAAGCCAAAAAATATTTTTATTCACCCGTGTTACCGTTCCCCCCAGAAAAAAGGGGGAGAACCCTCCCCATTCTGAGACTGGATAGTAACTAACTACTAGCTGACCGCAGACCCAAAAATAACAAAATGGGAATATCCCTTTCAGCTTGCCTTTAAAACAAAAGGGATCATTTAAAGGGGATAGGCCCGACAGCCGGGGTTTCAAATTCACACAAGCTTAAAAGGCTTTAAATTTCATTTAAAAGGGGAAAACCTGTCAAAATATTTATGCCCCACTTCCAGAAAAAGCACAAACTAGTGTCAAAACCTGCTTTTTCCAGCGTTTGTGCCCCAATTCTGTAAAAATGCACCCGTTTTAAGTTTTTAAACCCCCCCAAATCTTATTCTTGACGGGTGTTTAGCCCCGCCCCCGGCCCCCCCACAATTTTTTCCAAAATTGTTCTACCTTTTTTCTAAAGTAAATGGGTTTATCATTTGAGGTGGGGGGGGGCAAAGGCCACGGGTTTGGCGGGGAAAAGAAAAACCCTGACTTTTTTATGCCCCTTTTTTTGCCTGAAAAAACCTGCAGTTTTTTGGGGGGAAAAATAATCTAAAACTTCCGAAAAAGGGGAAAACACACGGAAACAGAAAGTCCGTCACTCCCCCTTGTGCTCCCCTCAGGGGCATAAACTAGGGTGACGGGGTTTCTCTTTTAAAAAAACCCGGGCCACATAATTTTATGTCCCCTTGCTGGGGGCCACACAAGCAGTGTCAAACCTGCTGTTTCCAGCGCTGTGCCCCTTTAAATTCTGTTAAAAATGCTGATTTTAAAAAGAGAAATTTAAAAGGGCCAAAATTTCTTATTCATGAGCAATGTTAGCCCCCCCCCCCAAACTAAGTTTAAATTCACTTTTTTCTTCCCCTATTAAAAAGAAATATTTTTAATCATTTTGAGGTGGGGGGGCCTACCCTCAGGTGGGGGGGGTTTTAAAAAAAACCCTGACACTCAAAAGGACTTTTTCGAATGCCTTCTGGCTAAAAAACTGCAGATTTGAGCACAAAATACTGAAAACTCCAGCATCTTACAGTTTAAGGGAAAAAAACGGGCGTGGAAAAGCGGGTCTGACACTAGCTTTTTCGTCCTCAGCAAGGGGGAAAACCTATGGACGTTTTTTCTTTAACCCCAAGTTTTTGACAAATTTGGCGTGTAAAGGATCCTAAGGGTAAGTACAAAAGGGAAAAATTGTCAAAATCTTTCCAAAATTTCCCTGAATCCTAAAATCGCATCACAACAAGTATTTAAAACCTTTTTTTTAAATTTTAAAGTTGATTTTAGGTTGTTTTTTTTTCTTTTTCCGCCAGTTTTAAACCGTGGTCCCCATTCATCTTAGGGGGTTTTTTGGATGCGGATCCCAAATATAAATGATGGGGATGTCCTTTTTTTATCGGCTAGGAGAATTAAATTGAATGTTTTTCAAAATTTTTTTTTAAAAAAAATGGACTTTTTGGAAGGGGCCCCAAACGTCAAGAAAATTGTTGCATGGATTACAACTCGGATTCTCAAGTGAGGTCTTTGGGGATGGTTTACAGCGGGATTTTTACGGCTTTTAAAACCCGAATCCTCATGCAAATACAACGGACCCTTAGGATACGTTTACACGTACAAGTGGAAACTTAGGAAATATTCCTCGTGTAATCCAAAAATTTTTCAACGGGAAACTTTTTTTCATTTTCCCCCAGAATTTATTTGAGTACGCACTTTGGGTTTTTTGGATGCAGATTTCGTGGACTTCCGGGAAAAATTGGCGGTCAGACCCCGGGAAACCTGATGTAAAGCCCTTTTCCAAACCCAAAAGTCATTTCCCCCAAAGTTCCCAACACCTTTTTGGGGGTCCTTTCAAAACTGTATTTACTTTTTAAGCCTTTGCACCCCAATTCTTAAATAAAGTTTCCCTTCACAATGATGAAAACAGCATGATGAGGTTGAACTCCCACTCATAAACGTAGCACGACCACAACTGCAACTATTGATGATGGTATTGCATATTGTTTTGGGAGGGGGAACTGGGTTGCTTTTTTTCACCACGATCAGCTTTCCAAATACACTCTCAAATATTTGGCCGAGTGTTGCATGAGGATTTGAGGCTTCCCACTAACTTCAATAGTAATGTTGAGAGTTTTTTTGTCCACATTTATGATTTAGAATCCACGTATCAAAAACATGCGACATTGGAAGAACAATAAGAAGTATATGCACGCGGTGGCGATAGTAAGGGAGTATGGAGCAGGCTTACTCGCTGAGCTCGATCCATATGCGGCAGGAGCCAGCTGTAACATACAGTTGACTCCCGCTGCTAACAGCAGGGATCGGAACTGTAAAATACTGCTGACAACCGCTGTTAACAGCAGGGACTGAGCCAGACGTTTATTTCTTTAGACGCCATGGCAATCATGGCCCCGTCATCTAAATAAAGAACAGTGCTATGCAGCATCCCTCTCTCTGATTGGCACCCCTTCAGGGTGCCGAACAGTTACTTTGGCAGCTGGAAAACTAATGAAGGCTTCCATGTTACTGCTTCCATTACTTCCTGCCATAAACAGGAAGTAATTGGTACACCCTTCTGCATTATATAAAAAAATGAAGAATGTTGTACAAGTGATTGCACCCCTTAGTGGTCAAATACCCTAAGGGGGTTTATATGTAGAAGTTATAAAAAAAAGTTTAAAAAAATATATAAAGTTCAAAACAGCCTATTTTTGTCACTATACAAATAAAGTTACACATAATTCGTATCACTATGTTCGTAAATGGTCAAAAAAATTCCAGACCGCAAGACTGTGTTTTTTTCATCATTTCACATCCCCAAACAATTGGAATAAAAAGTGATCAAAAGGATGCATGTTTCCCAAAATGGTACCAATAAAAACTACAATTCAGTCTGCATAAAATAAGCCTGCAATTAGTTCCATCGATTGAAAAACAAAAAAATTATTGGTTGCAGAAAATGGCC
This sequence comes from Phyllomedusa bahiana, assembly GCA_025379985.1. Classification (NCBI taxonomy): domain Eukaryota; kingdom Metazoa; phylum Chordata; class Amphibia; order Anura; family Hylidae; genus Phyllomedusa; species Phyllomedusa bahiana. The sequence goes on along the minus strand of JAODAL010054743.1, from coordinate 3,289 downwards.
CCACAGCGCAAATTTTAAAATGAGAAACAAGCGTTAAAAAAAAATTGAAAATGCTAAAACATAACAAAAGCTCCACAGATTTTTGCATCATCGGAATCGTAACAACCTGCAGAATACAGATAGTACAGAAAGTATATCATTTATATCCAATAGTGAACTCTATAAATAGAAAACCCCCACAAAAATGTCACAATTGTATTTTTTTTTTCCACATTCCATCAAACAGAGAATTTTTGGGGAGTTTCCCAGAACATATCGTATGGTTAATGGCAACAAAAAGAGATAATTTTATCATGCAAAAAACAAGCCCTCGTACAACTATGTAGATGGAAAAATAAAACTATAGCTCTTAGAAGAAGGGGAGGAAAAAATGAAAACCAAAAATCCAGAAGTTGTTATGTAATTTATGGGTTAAAGTCAATGGAAAGAGTTTACTTTCAGTTTTCAATGACCGTATCATGGGTATGTTCACACAGTGTATTGCGGCACGTACTGTATGCGCCACAATACCGTATGCCGGGTGTTTGAGAAGTATGTGCAGGCCAGCACGTACTTCTAAAGAGCGGAGCGGGAGTGGCCACATTCTCTTCTATTATCAACGGCACGTAAACGACATGTCACTTCTTTCTCCCTGTATACAATGCGTGCATATTATACGCTGGAGAAGACGGGCGTAATTCATAGCTCTTTGAGAGGTATGAATTACCTTAATTGTGGGTGCATTCGAGGCATTTTACAGTGCAATTACACGCCAAAATACGCCCCACAATTACGCCGTGTGAACCTACTCTAAGGCAGAAGCTGCATGGATTTTGCCTGTAAATTCTCTTTGAAAAGCATTTTGTGAACATAACGTTAAAGATCCCGGTGGACCCTATTGACTCATAATAGCTCTATAAGGTTTCTGTCAGGCTCATTTTAAGAATATAATGATGACATAAGCTTTGGGCAGGTTGGATTTCAACATTATTGATCTGTAAGATAAGTGACACCAGAAGTGATCATTAGGGGCTTCCTATGGCAGTAAACAGATGTTCTCAGACAATCCAAGCATGTTGTCTTGGGGAGAGATGGTTGATGGCAGAATGTAATCAGGTTTTTTACCTGACTGGTTTTAAAGGGGTTGTCTCACTACATTGATTCATCTTACCTCAGTCCTGTTTTCTTGGTTTCATTTTGAATTCAGGGCGTGTTTACTGGCATCTACTAGGCTGCAGTAGAAGCTAGGTCTGTAGCTTTGGGAACCAGCACTGGCAGCCTATCATGAGGGAGTAAACTGGTCTGTAGCTATAGTGACCGGAGGAGCTGATACAGCCCATACAAGAGGGGATATCTAGGAATAGGTAGGACACTGTTAATGGAGACACATTGCAAAGTGACTTGTTTTTGCAAGATCTTTAACATAAAAAGGTATCATTGTAGCAAGACAACCCCTTTAAGGACTACCATAACTAATTTCAGGGACCCATACAGCTGAAACATCTGGGCCCCCTGTCCATTACTAGTTCCTATCATGCACCATGTCAGTGGGCCCCTTTTTTTTGTAAATTTGATCAGAGCCCCTAACAGAAATACTGCTAATACTGCCCCAATGGTGGCCATATGAAGGACTGTTTGATGTAAAAAAAAATAAGACAAAAATTGACTTTTTGCTTTCACTCCTTGTAACCAGAGACATTCTGGGTCTTAGTGTATGTTCACACGCCATCTTTGGTCCGAATTTCTGGGGCGTAATTGCGCTACAATACACTTAGACTACACCCCACTACAGTGATTCATAGCTCTTATTGAGAGCTATGATGACCTGCCGTTTTCCCCGATAAGTATAGATTGACGTGTCACTTCTTCCCAGCGCTTACACACGGGGAAAAATAGAAGTGAATGGGGGCGGCAGCCAGCGCTGACTAGTGCATACTTCCAAATCTACAGCTGTATAGCAGTGCGACAGTACACACCACTATACAGCTCTGAGGCATCATGTGAACTTACTCTTATGTCTGAAAACTGTCTAGCATTAAGATTGTCTTTGTTGCCCATAGCAACCAATCAGAGCTCAACTTTCATTTCATATAATGCTCTGATTGGTTGCTATGGGCAACAAAGAACACGACAATTTTCAGGCCATGTTCACAGCTCAATGGCTGGACTAGACTAAAACCCATAGCAGGCACCTGGCCTTTAATGCTCCCGGGGAAAAAAACTAACAGGTGCAGCAAATTGCTGAGAGCAGCCCCACACCCCAAAACTGTGGGGGAAACAATTTAGTGAAAAAAAAACTGCACATTATCTTAATACCTGTTCTCACCAGCATGCAGAAAAGCCAGAGTATAATGCATGGGGGGAGATTGCACAAATGCAAAAATACCAATAAAACAACCACAACAAAGACAGTCTTACTGCCAGACCGTTTTCATACATAAGGCCTTCTGTCTTTTGCTTCTATATAATCGAAACTTATGTAAGTAATGATACTGCTTATTTTAGATCTGTTAATATTTAAAACCCTTTTCTATACCCTTAGTTTTTTATTTGATACAGTGTTCCATTGTTCAGCAAATAAAGGTAAAAGTGAGAGTATGGTCCACACCAGGACATCCTCCTGACGTATCAGATCCTCCTATTACTGGCCTCATATATGACTATGTGATATGGTGGTGTCAGGCGTCACTAAGCAGCCTATGGATAAATTCCTTTTAATTATCTTCTGCTCGATAATCCTGCTTCTATGTTATCAGGAACTTTGGGGAAAGGTTAGTAAAACCCCCCCCTTCCCCGGCCCTTTTAGGGCCAGGGCATCCCGGTCCTAGTGTCCTAATATTTTTGCCGTGTTTTTGTAAGAGCATACGAAATTTTAAAGCCATACATACATTTTCTTGCTTTTTATCTGAATAGGTTCTTTGTCCCTTCATTTCTTAATTTGTAGTGGTTAAATCTTTATTTTTTCTAATCCTAAATTATAAATTTTCTTGCCTAAACATAAATTTGGGAAGAAAGAGGAAAGAAGCGAGCTCACCATCAATGGAAAATAACGCTGCACGGCTGCACTTTGGAGGTGCGATACAATGATACGAAGTAGAAGAAGCCAGCAGCATTCAAATGTCCTTTATTGGTGCCACAGATATTCAGCAGGGTAATACCACAGGTGAAGAACGGTGACGCGTTTCGAGCCACTGCGGCTCTTAATCATAGCATAAACATAAATTTACAGGAAACCCGTCATCTATTTTAGCATCTTCTGCCAGTTAATGGAGGAAAAAAATGGGTTTCTCCACAATGATATAAACTAAAA
>JAODAL010054742.1:0-24434 GCA_025379985.1 Phyllomedusa bahiana | reverse complement strand
TTATGTAAAAAGTTATTGGCTATTTTGTACTTCATTGCTTATATTTTTCTTTCTGTATAATGATCCCTTTATTATTTTTTTGGTACAAGTGGTATCCCATCTAATGGACAGTTATTATATGTTTTTGTTATTGTAAAATTTAATAAAAGGAAAACCCCCGCAAACATGGCGAAAATCCTTCTTTTTTCACAATTTGTCCCACTTGGAATTTTTTTGCGGTTTCCCAGTGTATTCTATAGTACAGTGAATAACACCATTAGAAAGTACATCTTGTCCCGCAAAATAAAAGCCCTCATGTGTCTATGTAGGTGGAAAAATAAAAAAGTTATGGCTCTGGGAAGGTGAGGAGGGAAAAACGAACGTGTCAACGAAAAAAAAGCCGGGTCCTTAAGGGGTTAATAAGGCCTGGATCAGCAACACCCCCAATCCCAGATATTACAGTGACCGGAGACCACATGACCAGAATCACTTCCATGTCTGTCAGTCTGTAACTAACCAGAGCCCATGAGGACAAGTATGGACCCATGTAATAAGGGTTAATAGTAACCGTGACAACAACACCAAACCCACCACCTGCAGAGCTGTGACTGCTGTGTGCTGCCAGGACCTGGGAGGAGTCATGGGGACGCTGTGTGCTGCCAGGACCTGTGATGATGTCACATGGAGGGAGGAATCATGTGACTGCTGTGTGCTGCCAGGACCTGTGGTGATGTCACATGGAGGGAAGAGTTATGTGACTGCTGTGTGCTGCCAGGACCTGGCGTGATGTCACATGGAGGGAGGAGTCAGGCAGTCACTTGAGCAGCTATTGTTGCACAGTGCATATAGCTGGGGGGGTTGTAAGTGTGTGTGTCTCAGTGTGTGTGTCTCTGTATAGCTGAACCCCGTGTGTGATTAATGTGTGTAGCTTATTTTAAGGAAAAAATTCCTTCCTGACTCCAATCTGCCAATCAGAATAAATCATAGTTGCCAACTTTTGAAAATGAAAAAGCAGGAGACTCTAGTGGGCGGCGCGCGTAGCGCGGCGCGTCAAAAATTTGCATGGACACGCCTATCTTGTCGGTATACCATGCCCCTTCAAAACGCCACACCCACTCCACCTAAATGCATAACGGCTATGGAAGAAAGCCAGGTAGATGCCCTTATTAGCCAGGTAGTGCCCCCAAATAACCAGGTAGTGCCCCTTACAGGCCGGTAGATGCCCTTGTAGCCAAGTAGATGCCCCCTCTGTAGCCAGGTAGAGCCAAATTTGGCCAGGTAAGATGCCCCCCTTTTGTTAGCCAGGTAGGTGCCCCCCTTTGTTAGCCAGGTAGATGCCCCCATTGTTAGCCAGGTAGTGCCAAATCTGTTCGCCAGTTATTGCCCCCATTGGTTGCCAGGTAGTGCCCCATTGTGGCCAGGTAGTGCCCCCATTGTTTGCCAGGTAGTGCCCCCATTGTTTGCCAGGAAAGATGTCCCCTCTGTTGCCAGGTAGATGCCCCCATCTGTTAGCCAGGTAGTGCCCCCATCTGTTAGCCAGGTAGTGCCCACATTTGTGCCAGGTAGTGGCCCCATCTGTTTGCCAGGTAGATATCCCCTCTGTTGCCAGGTAGTGCCCATCTGTTGCCAGGGTAGTGCCCCATCTGTTAGCCAGGTAGTGCCCCCATCTGTTAGCCAGGTAGTGCCCCCTCTGTTGCCAGGTAGTGCCAGCATTGTTGCCGGTAGTGCCCCCTCTGTTGCCAGGTAGTGCCCCTCTTGTTGCCAGGTAGTGCCCCCATCTGTTAGCCAGGTAGCGCCCCCATCTGTTAGCCAGGTAGTGCCCCTTTGTTGCCAAGGTAGTGCCCCCTCTGTTGCCGGGTTAGATTTTCCCCTCTGTTGCCAGGTAGTGCCCCCTCTGTTGCCAGGTAGAGGGCCCCCTCTGTTGCCAGGTAGTGCCCCCTTTGTTGCCGGTAGTGCCCCCATTGTTGCCAGGGATGCCCCCATTGTTTGCCAGGTAGTCCCCCCCAAACGTTAGCCAGGTAGTGCCCCATCTGTTAGCCAGGTAGTGCCCATCTGTTAGCCAGGTAGTGCCCCCATCTTTTGCCAGGTAGTGCCCCCATTGTTTCCAGGTAGATGCCCCCTCTGTTGGCCAGGTAGTGCCCCATCTGTTAGCCAGGTAGTGCCCATCTTTTAGCCAGGTAGTGCCCCCATTGTTAGCCAGGTGTGCCCCCTTGTTGCCAGGTAGTGCCCCCATTGTTTCCGGTAGTGCCCCCTCTGTTCCCAGGTTAGTGCCCCTCTGTTGCCGGGTAGTGCCCCATCTGTTAGCCAGGTAGTGCCCCCATCTGTTAGCCGGGTAGTGCCCCCTTTGTTGCCAGGTAGTGCCCCTCTGTTGCCGGGTAGATGTCCCTCTGTTGCCAGGTAGTGCCCCCTCTGTTGCCAGGTAGATGCCCCCTCTGTTGCCAGGTAGTGCCCCCTTTGTTGCCAGGTGATGCCCCATTGTTGCCGGGTAGATGCCCCCCCCTTTTAGCCAGGTAGAGCCCCCTAAAACTAATAAAAATAAAATAATAAAATCCACTTACCTCCCCAGGCTCCTGCAGCACGGCTGCTCCGGACGATCTCCTCAGCGGCGCTGGGGGAAGTGAGAGCAGCCGCGCGTCACTCCCCTGCGGGCCGCGTGTAAACCTTCCCCTGCGCCGTGGCCTTATGTGCGGCGACACACCGGCGCCGTAATACAGGGGGAGGAGGCAGGAGGGGCGATCCCTCCTGCCTCCTCCCCGCAACAGTGAGACCGGGGCGGGTGAGCGGCCCGCTGCGGCCGCTTCACCCGCCTGTAGGAGCGGTCCGGCGGCGCAAGAGTAGCGCACTAGCGCTACTCTTGCGCCGCGGTAATTTAAAGGACCCCCCCGCCTGCAGGCGGCGGGGTTTGGGGAAAGCCAACTCCCCCGGGAGGGGCGGGAGGAGACCCCAAGTAGCGGGACCCCCCCGCCAAAAACGGGAGAGTTGGCATGTATGGAATAAATTCCTGGATCAGCAACCCTTCTCCAGAATCCCGGTCACTATAACTTGTTATATTATTACATTAGAAATGTACCAGACCTTCTCCAGAATCCTGGTCACTATAACTTGTTCTATTATTACATCTAAAATGTATCCAGACCCTTCTTCCAGAATCCCGTCATAGAACTTGTTCTATTATTACATCTAGAAATGTATCCAGACCCTTCTCCAGAATCCTGGTCACTATAACTTGTTTTTATTACATCTAGAAATGTATCCAGACCCTTCTCTAGAAAACCTGGTCACTATAACTTGTTCTATTATTACATCTAGAAATGTCTCCAGACCCTTCTCCAGAATCCTGGTCACTATAACTTTTTATTATTACATCTAGAAAGGGTTTTCCCGACCCTTCTCAGAATCCCGGTCACTATAACTTGTTATATTATTTCTCTAGAAATGTATCCAGACCCTTCTCCAGTAATCACAGTCTCTATAACTTGTTCTATTATTACATCTAGAAATGTATCCAACCCTTCTCCAGAATCCTGGTCACTATAACTTGTTATTTATTACATCTGAAATGTATCCAGACCCTTCTCCAGAATCCTGGTCACTATAACTTGTTCTATTATTACATCTAGAAAAGTATCCAGGGCCCTTCTCCAGAATCCCGGTCACTAGAACTTGTTTTATATTACATCTAGAAATGTATCCAGACCCTTCTCCAGAATCCGGTCACTAGAACTTGTTATATTATTACATCTAGAAATGTAATCCAGACCCTTCTCCAGAATCCTGGTCCCAATAACTTTTTATATTATTAAAACTAGAAATGTAAACCAGACCCTTCTCCAGAATCCTGGTCACTATAACTTGTTCTATTATTACACTTGAAATGTATCCAGACCCTTCTCCAGAATCCTGGTCACTATAATTGTTATATTATTACATCTAGAAATGTATCCAGACCCTTCTCCAGAATCCGGGGTCACTATAACATGTTCTATTATTACATCTAGAAATGTATCCAGACCCTTCTCCAAATCCCGGTCCACTTTAACTTGTTATATTATTACATCTAGAAATGTATCCAGACCCTTCTCCAGAATCTGTCACTATTAAATTGTTATATTATTACTCTTAAATGTATCCGACCCTTCTTCAGAATCCTGGTCATTATAACTTGTTTCTATTATTATATCTAGAAATGTATCCAGACCCCTTTTCCAGAATCCGGTCATTATAACATGTTCTTTATTACATCTAGAAAAGTATCCAGACCCTTCTCCAGAATTCTGGTCACCCATAACTTGTTATATTATTACATCTAGAAATGTCTCCAGACCCTTCTCCAGAAACGCCGGTCCCCTATAACTGTTCTATTAATACATCTAGAAATGTATCCAGACCCTTCTCCAGAATCCTGGTCTCTATAACTTGTTATTTATTTACATCTAGAAATGTCTCCAGACCCTTCCCCAGAATCCGGTCACTAGAATTGTTTACTTTTTACATCTAGAAATGTATGAGACCCTTCTCCAAACCGGGTCACTATTATTGTTTATTTTTGCATCTAGAAATTATCCAAAACCCTTTCTCCAAAATCCTGGTCACAAAACCTACTGCCACGGCGGGGGGATTCTTTAAATGGCCCGGACAGAGAGCGCTATGTGCTACCTGGGCCGCCGGCCACTCGTCAGGCGGGTGAAGCGGCCACTCACCCCCCTGCGACTTTTAATGACTTTGTGGCCCAGCCGCACGCATCCCCTAGCTGCCGTATAGGGGGAAAAAGGGGGAGGGGTCGTTCCCCCCCTTCCCTTTTCCCCCCGATGTACAGGGGCCCGGGGGGCACGACTACAGATCGCGTCGCAGGGGGTTTACGCGCGGGGTGCACCACTCCCCCTGCAACGCCGAGGGATCGTTGGGAGATGTCCGGAGCGGCCGTTTGCAGGGAGCCGGTGAGGGAAGTGGTTTTATTATTTTTATTTTATTTTCTATAGGGGGGCTCTACCTGGCTCAACAAAGTGGGGAAAATACCGGGGTCAAAAGGGGGCCCTTACCCGGCTACAAAAGGGGGGGGATCTACCTGAACAAAGGGGGGAACTTCCGGCTTAACAAAGGGGGGATCTACCGGGTACAAAAGGGGGGGGATACCTGAGAAAAAAAGGGGCAACACCCCGGCTAAAAAAAGGGGGCATTACCTGGCTAACAAAGGGGGGGGGATCTACCCGAGAACAAAGGGGGGAACTACCTGGTAACAAAGGGGACATCTACCCCGGCTAAAAAAGGGGGATCTACCTGGGTAACAAAGGGGGCTCTACCTGAGAAAAAAGGGGGCAAATACCTGCTAACAAAGGGGGGATCACCTGGTAACAAAGGGGGGGGTCTACCTGCTAACAAAGGAGGCACTACCTGGCAAAAAAATTGGGCCACCCGGCTACCAGGGGGCTCACCTGGCTACACAGGGGGCATTACCTGGCTACAAAGGGGGGGATCTACTTTAGAACAAAGGGGGCAACTACCTGGCAACAAAGGGGGCATTACCCGGTAACATAGGGGGATATCTACAGAAAACAAAGGGGGCAACTCCTGGCTAACAAAGGGGGGATCTACCGCTAACAAAGGGAGTCATCTACCGGGGTAACAAAGGTGGGGTCACCGGTAACAAAGGGGGGGATCCCTGGAAACAAAGGGGGCAAATAGCTGGCTAACAAAGGGGCATCTACCGGCTAACAAAAGGGGGGCATCTACCTGGCTCAAATTGGGCTCACCGGCTACCAGGGGGAAACACCGGGACAAAGGGGGGCATCACCTGGCTACAAAGGAGGGATCACGAGAAAAAGGGGGGAAATACCCGGCTAACAAAGGGGGGATCTCCTGGCCAACAAAGGGGGGATCTACCTGAGAACAAAGGGGGCAACTACCTGGGTAAAAAGGGGGCATTACCTGGCTAAAAAAGGGGGGGGTCTACCTGGCTAACAAAGGGGGGCGTCTACCCGGCTACAAAGGGGGCATCACCTGAAACAAGGGGGGCAACTACCGGCTAACAAAGGGGGCATTACCTGGGTAAAAGGGGGGGATCTACCTGGAACAAAGGGGGCAAATACCTGGCAACAAAGGGGGCATCTACCTGGCTAACAAAGGGGGGATCTACCTGGCTAAAAAAGGGGGGGCATCACCTGTAAAAAAGGGGGGGACTACCGAGAACAAAGGGGGCAACTACTGGAAAAAAAGGGGGATCTACCTGGCTAACAAAGGGGGCTCACCTGGAAACCAAAGGGGGGGGATCTACCTAAACAAAGGGGCAACTACCTGGGGTAACAAAGAGGGCATTCCCGGCTAACAAAAAGGGGGGGGCACCCGGCTAACAAAGGGGGGCATCTACCTGGCTTTCAAAGGGGGGCTCTACCGAAACAAAGGGGGGAAATACCTGGGTAACAAGGGGGAAAACCTGGGTAAAAAAGGGGGCACAAAACCCGAGAACAAAGGGGCAACACCTGGCTAACAAAGGGGGCATCTACCTGGGAACAAAGGGGGCATCTACCCGGTAAAAAAGGGGGGTCATCTACCTGAGAACAAAGGGGGCAACTACCTGGCTAACAAAGGGGGACCTCCTGGGTAACAAAGGGGGGCATTCCCGAGAACAAAGGGGGGGAATAGGGCTAACAAAGGGGGGCATCTACCTGGCTAAAAAGGGGGAACACCGGCTAACAAAGGGGGGCATTACCTGAGAACAAAGGGGGGAACTCCTGGCTAACAAAGGGGGCATCTCCCGGCTAACAAAGGGGGGCATCTCCGGATAACAAAAGGGGGGGAAATACCGGTAACAAAGGGATCATCTATCTGGCTAACAAAGGGGGGCATCTACCTGGCTACAAATTGGGCTCTACCTGGCTACACAGGGAGCTCTACCTGGCTACAGAGGGGGCATCTACCTGGCTACAAAGGGGGGCATCTACCTGAGAACAAAGGGGGCAACTACCTGGCTAACAAAGGGGGCATCTACCTGGCTAACAAAGGGGGGCATCTACCTGGATAACAAAGGGGGGCATTACCCGGGGAACAAAGGGGGATCTACCGAGAACAAAGGGGGCAACTACTTGGGTAACAAAGGGGGGATCTCCTGGCTACAAAGGGGGGGATCTACCTGAGACAAAGGGGGACTACCGGGCTAACAAAGGGGGCATTTCCGACTAAAAAAAGGGGGGGATCTCCTGGCTACCAAAGGGGGACATCTACCTGCTAACAAAGGGGGCATCTACCTGAGAACAAAGGGGGCAACTACCTTGGGTAAAAAAAGGGGGGAAACTACCCGCTAACAAAGGGGGGCATCTACCTGGCTAACAAAGGGGGGCATCTACCTGGCTACAAATTTTGGCCCCAAAACCGGCTAACAGGGGCCTTCCTGGTACGGGGGGCTCTACATGGCTCCAAAGGGGGGGCATTCCTGAGAACAAAGGGGGGGAACTACCCGGGTAAAAAAAAGGGGGCACACCCGCCCGTAAGGGCACTACCTGGTTTTTGGGGGGGTATACCCCGGCTATAAGGGCATTACCGGGTTTTTCCAAAGCCATTAGCAGTTAGGTGGAGTGATATGGTTTTTGAAGGGGCATGGCACACCAACAAGATGGGCATGCCATGCAAAATTTTTTGCTTTTATCTCCTCTTTTCCACTTTCAAAAAATTGGCAATATGACTTAACATTTTATAAATATTACTTAGAATGTATCCCGACCCTTTCCAGAATTTGGTCACTATAACTTTTATATTATTACATCTAGAAAGTATCCAGACCCCCCCCTCCAAATTCTGGTCACTATAACGTTATATTATTACATCTAGAAATGTCTCCAGACCCTTCTCCAGAATCCTGGTCATTATAACTTGTTATATTATTACAGAAATGTCTCCAGACCTTTCTCCAGAATCCCCGGTCACTATAACTTGTTCTATTATTACATCTAGAAATGTATCCAGACCCTTCTCCAGAATCCTGGTCACTATAACTTGTTATATTATTACATCTAGAAATGTATCCAGACCCTTCTCCAGAATTCTGGTCACTATAACTTGTTATATTATTACATCTAGAAATGTATCCAGACCCTTCTCCAGAATCCTGGTCACTATAACTGGTCACTGTTAGTGAATTCACCATGACAAGTTCCTCTGTTTCTATAAACACCTTTCCTCTGGATATAGTTCAAGCTCCCTTGTTCTAGATACAATCCTGGGTATAAATAGACCTTGGTAGAGAGATCTCTATATTGACCTCTGATATATTTATACATATTTATTATGTTCCCCCGAAGCCATCTTTTCTCTAAACTAAATAACCCTAACCTTGCTAATCTTTCTGGGTATTGCAGTCCACCAGGGCCGCCAACAGAAATTTCAGGGCCCCATATAGCTGAAGCACCTGCCCCCCCCCCCTGTAAACCCTGCCCCCAGCAACCCGATCGCCCCACCCCCAGCAAAAAAAACGGCCTCTAGGATATAAATGCGCCCATTTTACCACATAATACAGTATGCAAAAAAGAACTATACTGTATAGTACTATACCAAGAGAGTCACATATCTGTCTGTCTCACATATCTGTCAATCTAGCATATCATAGACACAGGGCTAAGTAGCTCCATCCATATCCCCCTCCATGTTTTATTTGGTCACGCACCTCACCACCTTCTAAAATAATCACCAGCAAGAAAGTAAAAGTGTAGCTTCTATCACAGAGTCAGGTGTTCCCTCTTTTACAATCAGGTACACATGTACACTGCCACTATACTAACTCCGATATAACACAACCATATGGAGACCACATAGTGGTCAGACACCAGCTCGGGTCACATCACATTACAGTGAATACAGCACTGATCCAGTAAAGAAGTAAAATAACCCCTGAAATCAGGGACTCACCGGAGATGTCCTATCTGATGAGTCGTTCTCTTCTCTTGAGTCGTTCTTTATCCCTTCTCTTCTGCATCCGTTCCACACCATCATGATGACTTGTCCCGGCCACCACTCATCCCTGCAGAAATTACACACAAATATCTTAGAATCCTCACTTTTCCAGCAACTCTTTACCTATTCCCACCTCTGTACAAACTTTACCAGGGGTGGGAGAGCGGGTACAAGCCATAACTTAGAGGCCTAGTATCCTAAGGGGTTGGAGGGTGGGGAGAGGACTAACCCCCCTGGAGATAATGCTACAACTATGGGCTGCTCCCCTCACAATTATATTACCAGGTTGGTAGACAAGACCCTAGGTAGGTTGGCAAATGGGCAGAGCCCCAGGTAATTAGACAGGCCCTATTTAGGTAGGTAGCCCCCAGCTTGATAAGTTGCTTGGCCGGCCCCAGGTAGGCTGGTGAGTACCTAGCCACGGGTAGGTAAATAGCCCCCAGGTAGATAAGCAGGCCCCTTTAGGTAGTATACAGGCAGTTAGGATCCTCCTTTAGCTAGTGTGCAGGAAGTCGGGGCCTCCGTTAGCTAGTGTGCAGGTAGTCAGGGCCCCCTTTAGTTTGTAGGTAGTTAGGGCCCCCTTTAGCTAGTGTGCAGGTAGTCAGGGCCCCCTTTAGTTTGTAGGTAGCCAGGGCCCTCTTTATATTTAAATAGAATCAGGGCCCCCTTTATGTTTAGGTAGAGTCAGGGCCCCCTTTATGTTTAGGTAGAGTCAGGGCCCTCTTTATGTTTAAGTAGAGTCAGGGCCCCCTTTAGCGTTAGGCAGAGTCAGGGCCCCCTTTAGCGTTAGGCAGAGTCAGGGCCCCCTTTAGCTTTAGGCAGAGTCAGGGCCCCCTTTAGATTTAGGCAGAGTCAGGGCCCTTTTAGCTTTAGGCAGAGTCAGGGCCCCCTTTCTTATATATATATATAATATATATATAAATATATATATATATATATATATATAATATATATAATATATATATATATATATATATATATATATATATATATATAAAAAACCACTTACCTGAGCCTCGCTCCCGCTCCTGCCATTCCCGGGCGCTTCCCGCCGGAAACTGCGGCCCTGCATAGGCGGCGCGGTGATGTGACGTCACCACGCCACCTACGTCACCAAGCTAGTGGCGCTGTGCTCCGCTGACACCGCGCAGCCCCAGGAGTGGAGGACATTAGTCCCCCACTCCCGGGCCTGGTCTCTAAGCGCTCGGGATGCAGGGCCCGGGCGTTCAGAGACCAGATACGGCGGCCAGGCCCCGGGGGAGCGACGGCACTGCCTCCGGGGCCCACAGGAGCTCGGGGCCCACACTGTGGTCCAGCCCAATCCTGGTTCGGCGGCCGCGCCGCCGGGCCCCGCTCTGTCATGAGGAATAAGGGGGCCTGCTTGCAACGGGCTCCCTTATTCCACTGGGCCCCATACAGGAGTACCGGCTGTACCCCCTGTATGGCGGCCCTGGTCGCCGCCATTATTTTCCAGCACTGCCTTAACTCTAATAGAGTTTACTAGAGCTTCACAGGTTGCAGCCACTGGAATTCTCTTTTACTCCTCCATGACAACATCATAGCAAGGCCATCTTTGGGCTGTGTTTAGGGTTGATACCATGTTGGAATACTGCCTCACACCCTGGTTTCCGAAGGGAGAGCATCATGCTCTGCTTCAGTATGTCACAGCCAGCAGCGCTCATACAGCTCCAAGACATGACTCTCCCATCACCATGCTTGACTGTAGGTAAGACGCACTTGTCTTTGTACTCCTCACCTGGTTGCTACTACATATGTTTGACACCATCATAACCAAATACATTTATCTTGGTCTCATCAGAGCACAGGGCATGGTTCCTTAGTCTGCTGATCTTAAGCAAACTTTCTGCAGGCTTTTTTTGTGCTTCTTTTTTCATGTCTTATAGGACGACATCCATGCAAACCAATTTGATGCAGTATGCGGAATATGGTTTTAGCACTGACAGGCTGACCCCCCACCCTTGTAACCTCTGTAGCAATGCTGGTAGCACTCATATGTCTATTTTGAAAAGACAATCTTTGGATATGATGCAAAGTACGTGCACTCAACTTCTTTGGTCGACCATGGTGAGGCTTGTTCTTAGTAGAAGCTTTCTTGTTAAACCGCTGTATGGTATTGGCCACTGTGCTGCAGCTCAGTGTCAGGGTGTTGACCCTCTTCTTTTAGCCTAGACTATCTTGATGTAGAGCTACAATTCTTTTTTACCGACCCTCAGAGAGTTCTTTGCAATGAGGGGCCATGTTAGGCCATGTTCACATGGCTTAATCCTGGACGTATTTCGGTCCGTAATTACGCGCCGGAGTGCACAAATTACGGGCTGAATACATCCTAGTAACTACGGTAATCCACAGTTCTCATAGAGAACTATGGATTACGTCTCCTCTCCATTCTCGGCGAATACGCCGCGGCCGGAGATAATTCACAGGTCACTTTCTAGCGGCGTATACGCGCCGCTAGCAGTGATTCTCTATGGGCCGGCGAAGTGCTGGCCCCCCGCTCGCTCCCCCGCTCCCGCCCCCGGCCACACGCCGTAATTGCGGGGCGTAATTACGCCCCGCAGTGAAGCCGTGTGAACATGGCCTTAAACTTCCAGTGACCACATTTAACACACTTGATCCTCATGCACACCTGAGACACTTTAACACTAAGGGTGCTTTCACACGATGCGTTTTTGGTGCGTTTTTGATGCGTTTTTTCAATGCGTTTTTTGTGCAGGAAGGCACAGCAATTAATGCTGTACATTGCTGCACAAAAATCGCGGTAATTACCGCGAATTTACTGCAATTTTTGCGGCGATTTTTGTGCACCAATGTACAGCATTAATTGTTGTGCCTTCCTGCACAAAAAACGCATTGAAAAAATGCACCGTGTGAAAGCACCCTAACATGACACAGGGGCGAGAGAATGTCAAATTGGACACAATTTGTCCATTTTCAATTATGGGTGTACTCACCTTTGTTTCTAGCATTTTAGACATTGATGGTTGTGTGTTGAGTTATTTTGAAGACACACCAAATTTCCACTGTTATACATTTACATTGTATCAAAATGTCATGTCTTCAGTGTTGTCCCATGAAAAGATACAATACAAGATGGCAGCAGCACTGGCACTGTAAGGAGCTTTCCAACTCAACTGAGAAGAAGCAGGTTGTTGTTGGACATGTAGTTTTCAAACGTCGCATCTAGCAACATAGCTCCGCCCACTACCCCACTGAAGAGAAAGTTTCAACATAGCAGTAATATGCGATATTAACAGCATTTGTAAGTAGTTTAAATACTGTATTTAGACATATATTTATTGATTATACTTAGGATTCCTCCATTATGTGTTCTTAATTTTTCTGGTTTCTCACACAACCCCTTTAAAGAGGACATGTCAGCTCCAGAGAAACCTCATGAAGCAACAGAAGACTAAAATGCAAACACAGGTCTGAGGTCAGGCCTAGTCGGTGCATGACAGCTTGATGGATCACGATATTGATAGTTGTGTGAAATTAACTGCTTCTGAGCTGGGAGAGTCCACTGTGGAGCCGGAGAGCCTGTAAGTTTACATCATGTTTACACCAGCAGTAGTGTAATAAAGATACCTGTGTTTTATGGAGGAGGAAGCAACAGGTAAATTTTGTCACACTA
Source organism: Phyllomedusa bahiana (assembly GCA_025379985.1). Lineage (NCBI taxonomy): Eukaryota > Metazoa > Chordata > Amphibia > Anura > Hylidae > Phyllomedusa > Phyllomedusa bahiana. The sequence continues at coordinate 11,863 of JAODAL010054742.1, read as the reverse complement.
TGTCCTCAGTGTGCTGTGCCTGCTAAACTGAATGTAGTGATAAACTCAGATTACCCTGTACAAGCAGTTATGCCCTCAACTCCCTCTGCACGTAGTATATTTTTTTTACTATTGTTCGTTTGCTGAATTTAATTTTTTATACAGTACTTTATTTTTTTCCAATGAAAAAATTTAATTGCCCCACACGTGTCTAAGCACTACACCCCCCCCCCCACTGTCAGAATATTTTTTGCACATACACGTGTTGAAGCACATACATTTTACACAGCCCATAAAAGATCCAAAATAATACTGTCCCAATCCTCCCACAGACGCTACTCAGTGGAGGAGGCGTACACTGTCCTGGCCTCAGATAGCGATTCCGCCAGTGATTTGGACAAGGAGTTTATTGCGTTTGTCTTGTCCAAATCCTCCTACGTTGATGAAGATCCCTCCCGTAGACGCCCCCTTGTGTCAGAAGAGGCGGCCCCGCCAAATTTTTTTTACAGTACTCCATTTTACCGCCATGCCATGTCCTGTACACACTTTGAACAAATACAGATATGTTTGTATTAAGCCAAAAATGCACTGCGCCCACCCTGTGATGACCTTACCTATGACTACTTGTATTAAGTTCGGACCCTGATAAACCACTTTAGTGCCAAATTTTCACCTGAGAAATGTATTTCTGTGGAAGAGTCCCTCTTACATTTCAAAGGCAGGCTTACATTTCGGCAGTACTTGCCCAATAAAAGGGCGTGTTACGGGATAAAAATGTATAAGCTGTGCGAGAGTACCTCCAGGTACACCCACAGCTTCAGAATTTACAAAGGGAAGGACAGCCAAATTGTGCAACTAGAATGCCTTGCTTCCCTAAAAAAGTGGAAAGATTGTGTGGGATTTTGTGTACCCACTGCTGGATAAAGGTTACCACCTGTATGTGGATAACTTTTACACCAGCATTCCACTTTTTTTTTTTTATTGTATTTTTATTAATCTTTTTGTTTAAACGAAAATAATTACAGGAAAGGAAAAAAGCGTAATCAATTGACATACATCATGAGACCAATAATGAAAGGTGTAATTAAGTCTAAACATAGGCGTCAATGTCAGCCAATGTAACAAGGCCGAGAAGTAACGTATTCAAACACAACCATAAATCGTGATACAGAAAAGGAGGCATTTTAGGCAAACAAGACAGACCCAAACGGACACAAGACTGGACACAGAAGGAGGGGATGGGAGAGGAAGGAGGGGGATGGGGGGCCATTCGTATAGTAGGGGCAGGCCCTTTATGAACGTAATTGCTCCCAATAAGACAACCAGGGCTCCCATGTGGCATCGTGGACTTCAGGCTTGTCATGTGTAAGGGACATAAGTTGTTCCACGCATTGCACTTCGCAGATCCGCGTGTACTGGTCGTGTAGGGATGAGGGGTGCGGTTGTTTCCAAAAGGCGGAAATCAGGCATTTGGCAGCCGTGAGGATATGAAGGAGAAGCTTAGAAGTCTGTTTAGAAAGACCTGTCAACGGGATGTTCAAGAGAAAGACCGAAGGGTCTGCCGAGACCCCCCGCAGGAAAACTCCCGATAGAACCCCATTGACCTGTGCCCAAAATAGTTGGATGCTCGGGCAGTCCCAGAAAATATGGGTCAGAGAACCTGGGATGGCCCCACACCTCCAGCAGGCCCTTGAGATGGCTGGGTTAAATTTATGAAGTAGCTCTGGGGTGTGGTACCAATGCATCAGGATCTTGTATTGATTCTCCTTGTAAGTCGTGCAAGTCAAGGAAGCGGCCGCTCTGTGCCATATAGTCTGCCAAACATGGTACGGGAGCGTCCGTCCCAGGAAACTCTCCCACCTGTGCATGTACGGGTGGTACATTTCTGAGTCTGGGGGAGGGTCATTCAGTATGGCGTAAATACTAGAGATGAGCCCTTTCGATGACTGCCCCAACTTGCACAGCCTTTCAATGGGAGTGGGGGGTGGAGAGAGATGTACCTCCTGCGAGTGTCTGCATGAGATGCTTTATTTGGAGATAGGAGAATTGTTCTCTGGGCGGGAGGTCATATTTGCTACAAAGTTCCGCAAATGGGATGAGTTCCCTGGTGCAGAAATGGGCTATGTCAGCAAATCGGAACCATTCTACTTTTTAAGTGCCTCAACTGTAGACATACAGCAGCCTGCGGCACAGTGCGCAAGAACCAGAGGGGACTCCCCAAACCCTTTGTTGCGCAATTGCAGGTCCCAGTCCAGCAATGACCTGCTGCTGGTCAAATATAAGAACAAGAGGGGCATCCTTGTATTGTTCAGGCCCGGATTGGGCATATGCCCAAGCGGGCAAATGCCCGGCGGGCCGGTGGTCTTGTGGGCCGCCTGCCTGACTTCCAAGCTGCCCGGGCTGCGCGTACCCTTCGGCAGCAAGTTACAGGATGTCAGGAGTGTGAGCAGCAGACACGGTCCTGTGCTTCCTGATGCCTCCCCTGTGCAGGGTAGTGGCTGCCCCCTCCGCCCCCCCCCCCCCCCCCCCCCCGAGCTCAGTGCCCTCCCGGCAGTGTGAAAGCCTCTCAGTCCTGTCTCCTGCAGCAGCCGCGGATGCCACCCGCTACCCCCTCCTCCCTTCCGACTGCATATGAACTCCTCGGTGAGTCTCCTCAGTGCCCACTGACACTGTTACCCTAAGTGGCAATAAGGGCTGAAATCCACCAGAGCTAGCAATAGTCTGTAGGATGCTATAGGCAGGATTTAAGCCTATGGTGTCCATACAGAGCATCACTAGCCCTGGTGGCTTTCAGCCCTTATTGTTAAACCAGTAGTATCACTTCTGTAGGGGCTGATATGATGCCTATAGGGGGTGATAATTAGCCCCTCTAGCAGTGCTATAAGCTCCTACAGAGGTGTTACTACTGTGGTCAGATAAGAGAAATCAATATATGTACTGAAAAAGTATGAATACTGTAGACTGAAGAAGAATGTATATTACACTATTGTCTTTATTTTTTCTAAATTGACAAGCAATATGTTTAGGTTATTTTATATAATTTTTTAACCCCTTCTCACTATTAGACGTACCCATACGACCAACCACCACCTCTTGGACCCGCAATTATCTCGGGAATGGGCCCATGAAAGTTACAGAGCAGACTGGAGAGCCGGCCGCCCATTCTGTTCTATGGATGTTTCCAGTACAAATGAACGGGAACTCCTATAAATCAGAATGGAGTCATGCGCAAGCGCGGCCATCTCTCCGGACTGCTGTGTAACATCCTCAAGATAGGTGCGTTCCAACATGGACTACCATCAAAGTCTATGGTGTCTGCGCTGAATAATTTTCGTTACAATTGTCTGGGGTCTGAAATTATATATATTGCTATAAAGGCTGGGGATGGCTACAGACATGATGGCCCAAAAAAAAAAAGTCTTAATTGTCAGGAGGAGTCATCAGGGTAGTTTTGGCAGATGGAGAAGAAAAGGAAATGTCTACAATCAGATAAAAATGTGACCTGTGAGACACTGCATCTAAGAGATAACGATTCTGGAATATTTTTATTTACAACAGAACACTGTGTCTCCTCAGTTATTCCTCCTGAAAATGTATGATTAAGGCCTCGCCTACATGGAGTTTTTTTTTGTGGTGCAATTAATTGATATTAACAGTTTCAGGATAAAGCCCTATAGTAAACTGAGCTTCCTGCACTCATATGCACTACAGCTGTCATTAGAGTTGAAATCAGTCAGCAGTGCTACAAAAGGTCTCCGTGTAGCCCCGGCCTAGATGGCAACTGGATAATACCTCTCCCCTTGTCAATATAATATGTCCATAAAGTGTTACACTGTCAGTGAAGGTTGCACAAAGCTCTTTGACAAGGGGAACGGTAACCGCTAGTTGTTGCTTTATTCATATATTTCCAGGAGGAATAACAGAGGAATTGCACAATTCAGATTCCTTTGAAAGGATGCCTCAGAATTGTTATCTCATAGGTAAAACAAGTATTTACTAAAAAAAATTCCAGAGAGATGACAGGTTCTCTTTAATTGTTCTGTATTCTGTTACGCGTCTGATCGGTGTGGTAGTGTTTTGTATAGTTTGCAGGGCCAGCATGACAGTACTCTGACTGCGTAGGATTGGTGTCTGACTGTCATATGGTCAATCTGTGGCGGGAGTATTGGTTATTTTAATACTTAGTGTGGTTTATATATGTAATAGAGTGGACGGGATAAAAGCAAATAAGTTTGCCATACCATACTGTTATTTTTACGCATGTTGTGGGGTAATATTGGATGTGGGCTGGTAGAGTTTGAATGCCAGGGCTGCTATTTAGTCCCAGTCCGGCCCTGGTATTGTTCATCTGTCACAGACCCAGCATTACCTCTGCCCCTGTACGAGGTACCAGTACAGTCTCCCACAAACCCGACCGTATTATGAATTAAAATAGGTACATGGGAGGGGTAGACCTAGGTGGACATGGAAGACCAAGCTTGCTGTGTACATTGTGCAGATGGCGATGTAAAACACTTTTATTCTTTTCCGTTGCACAAGCCAGACAGGGATGTTTATCACCTTCCAAGAAAAGGAAAAGGCGCTTGTTTTTTGGAACAAGAAAGAGTGCCCCAGCCCTTGTGGTTCTGACGCCCCCTGTGTTGTAGCAGGGCAGAATTTCCCCTATGAAATCCTCTCCACTGGTAAAAAGGGTAGGACACAAAAAAGTGCAGAGTGTGCTACAAAAAGGGGATCAGAAAAGACACAACTTACCATTGTGAAACGGGTCCTGATAAGCCCGGCCTCTACATAAAATAATGCTTCAAACTGTACCACTCGTCCATGGATTACTAGCTGTAGCATTCTTTTATACCTTTTTTATGTGCAACGTTCCCTGATGCACCAAGCTTTTCATAGATTTTATTGTGTGTTAACATGGCGTGTCCGGAAAAATGTCAGTTTGTATTTTTCACCTTTGTTATGCAGAATAATGTCTGGGAGTTAATTTTATGAAATACCTGTCAGGTCAAAATTTTAATTATACCCCTTAAAATATTCCTTGAGGGTTGTACTTTCTAAAATGGGATGACACTAGTATGTTTCATAATTTTAGTTCACATCACAGCATGTGCAGTTGTCAGGACATGCTGTGTATTTCACAAAATAGGCTTGCCCAGCAAAAGGCCGCTATATATGGTGTGTCAAAGCGGGTGCTTTTTTCCCTACATTCCTTGTGACCATGAAAAATTTGGGGCTAAAAACTCAATGTACTGGAAAAAAAAATATTTTTTCTATGGTCTAATTCTAAAATTTTCAGTGAAATAGCTGTGGGGTCAATATATTCACTATACCACTTCATGAATTTCTTGAGGAATTATAAAATGTCATAATAAAATGATAGCTTCAAAATCCAGTAAGTTCTCCTTCAATTCCTGTGGCCTGTAGTTAAGTGAAATAACTAGGGCCTCATATGATATTTTTCTAAAAACAGCAGATTTAGGGAAACGTATATTGAGTTGTGTTTTTCTGTTACCATATACTAAATTTAATGAAATAATAGAAATTGAAAATCCGCAAAAAAATGACATTTTGAAATTTTACCACCACTTTTCTTTAATTCCTGTGAAACACCTAAAGGGTTTACATACTTTCTAAGTGTTTTAAATACATTGAAGGGTGTAGTTTCTTAAATGGGGTGATTTATGGGGTTGTTTAAAATATGGGCCCCTCAATTCTACATGTGAAATGAAGTCTAGTCAGAATCAAGTGAAGTAAATTTAACATAGTCTAATCTATACAAGGAATCACTAGAGAAGTGGGCGGAGTGTTCAGCCAATTCTTCCAGACTATAAAAAAATTATCAAGACAGCCCTGATGTAAGTAGATATATTTTGTATAAGGGGGGAGTAGCATTTACAGAATGAATCCAGTCCTTAGGGGTATGCCTAGACATCCAATAATGAGCAATTGTTTTTCTAGCAACAAACAGGAACTCAGTAAGACAGGTACGGTCATCAGAGGATGGGTATTCTCATTTGCTATATTCTTAACTTGAAAATAGCTTCTCTCCTGTGTGACATCTCTGATGTCTTTTAAGAATTAATTTCTTAGTAAAACATTTGCCACATTCTGAACATGAAAATGGCTTCTCTCCTCTGTGAGTTCTTTGATGTTCAACAAGATTTGATTTCCTAGCAAAACATTTGCCACATTCTGAACATGAAAATGGCTTCTCTCCTGTGTGAGTTCTTTGATGTTCAACAAGACTATGTCTGTGAGTAAAAACTTTTGTCACATTCTGAACATGAAAATGGCTTCTCTCCTGTGTGAGTTCTTTGATGTTCAACAAGACTATATGGCAGAGTAAAACATTTCCCACATTCTGAACATGAAAATGGCTTCTCTCCTGTGTGAGTTCTTTTATGTCTATCAATATGTGATTTCTGAGCAAAACATTTGCCACACTCTGAACATGAAAATGGTTTCTCTCCTGTGTGACTTCTTTGATGTAAATTAAGACTAAATTTCTCAGTAAAAAATTTGCCACATTCGGAACATGAAAATGGTTTCTCTCCTGTGTGGGTTCTTTGATGTACAACAAGACTATATTGATGAGTAAAATGTTTGCAACATTCTGAACATGAAAATGCTTTCTCTCTTTTGTGAGTTCTTTGATGGTTATCAAGACTTGATTTTTGTATAAAACATTTGCCACATTCTGAACATAAAAATGGCTTCTCTCTTGTGTGCGTTCTTTGATGGTTATCAATACTTGATCTATGAGTAAAACAATTCCCACATTCTGGACATGAAAATGGCTTCTCTCCTGTGTGAGTTCTTTGATGGTTATAAAGACTTGATTTTTGAGTAAAACATTTGCCACATTCTGGACATGAAAATGGCTTCTCTCCTGTGTGAGTTCTTTGATGGTTATAAAGGCTTGATTTATGCAAAAAACATTTGCCACATTCTGAACATGAAAATGGCTTTTCTCCCGTGTGAGTTCTTTCATGCTGATCAAGATTTGATTTTTGAGTAAAACATTTGCCACATTCTGAACATGAAAATGGCTTCTCTCCTCTGTGAGTTCTTTCATGTCTATTAAAATGTGATTTCTGAGTAAAACATTTGCCACATTCTGAACATGAAAATTGCTTTTCTATTGTGTGAGCTATTTGATGTTTATCAAGACTTGATTTATGAGTAAAGCATTTGCCATATTCTGAACATGAGAATGTTCGAGTTTTCTGATGTTCAATACCCATCCTGTAACTTTTATTTTGTGTAACAGTCTGTCTAGAATCAGAAGGTAGTAGCTGCTTAAAAGAATCAGATGACACATCTTTGGTGGAAATAGGTGAGGGCATATCTGAGAGAACAGCTTGCTGTTCAAATGTATCTTGTGTGATACCTCCTATATTTGTTTTAAAAACTGACAATATTAGATGTTCCTCTGAACGCCTGGTATATTCACCTGTCAAGAATAATACAGATTTTATTACTTTCAATTAATATAATAGTTCAAATTTATATTGATATTTTATAACAAATCTATGTAAAGATGTCCATAAAAATTGCAGGGAATGTAGCAAAACTGAATTAATCAATTACCACGGTGTTAGCAAAGCAGTACTCTTACACCAGACATCTGAGAAAGGACACGTAGATTGTAATATTTTTCTGCCAGGCTATTCGTTTGCAGTTTCTTATTACTGCATAAAAGCCAGCATCTTCTTAAGTTCATGTATTAGTAGTCTCTATCTAGGTAAGCAAAGAATTAAAGAGGGACTGATATGGTCAGTGGTGCTGTAGGCAGCAGTTAGTTGTTACCATCAGTGGGGTGGTGAGCAGCAGTCAGTCAGGTTTTTCTTTTGTCTATCTTGTGTGCTTTGCTTATAGTGGTTGCAAGACAACTACTCACATGCTTTTGCACTTCAGTGTGAGTAGAAGAATTGATTGCTAGTCTCTCTATAAGTTCTTGGCTTGGCTGCATGAGAGGGGTTGATATCCAAAGCTCTGTTTGTCTCATGTTCATGTCTCCTGTGTAGTCTAGCAAGAAGTATGGATCTTGTCTAGTGTTGCTGTATGGGATTGCTCTGTTCTATTGTGTATTGTCAGTTCAATTGTGTCAGGCTGTTTCCTGTATCGTTTGACCTAGTTTTGGACTTTGTACTTTTGAGAAATATAGATTTAGGGTTTGTCTTGTTTCTTTTGGGCCCTGCTGGACTTGCTGGAACCTACGGACACTTTCTTTAATGATGGTCAGTTGTAGATTATGGACATATTTTAGGAAAGACTTTAGGGTTAACATCAAGAATAGAGGTTCCTGTGTAATGGGTAGATATTAGGTGAGCTTTTGAGAGATAGCATTAAAAACCATTAGTTAGGGACAGTTATTGTTATTACTCTCCCTTTCCTGCAGTGTACCCGCATTGCATCCTCACACCTGTCGTCTTCTGTCCGTGGTCTGGATCATCTAGTGGTGAATCTTTTTATTGAGATATGCTTCGAAATCCTATTTCATGTAACTGTTGCTGTACTTCTCTGTGTTACAGGGACATGTGAGTCAGTGATATGAGGTAGTATCCAGCTCACACATTTCCTGACAGCTGCATGCTCTTTAGCACAGAGCAAGGCTAAGGACATGACATAATGATCATATGTACAGGGATGTATTTACAGCCCTTGCTGTCCTAGGCAGTGAGTTACTACACCCCATTAAGGGTACATTTCCAGACTGTGAATGCCACATGGCCAGATGTGGTGACCAAAGTGTATACAGTTTTTAGAAAATACTGCAGTGTTAAAGGTAATATCATGTGGAAATGCGCCAACATATACCCCTAATGGAGTGAAAAACTTTTTTTCTATTTTTTTTTTTTGTAATTGCCCTTTGCTTTTAATATGCAGCAGCCACCAGGGCATGGATGGGTGGGGAAATGTTCCAAGTTGGTTCTGAGTGGTGCTGCTTAGAACTCAAACACTCATCTTCGCAGCCTGGGTAGTGTTGGTTTCACCGCATGCGGTACTCTCTATGTTACTGCAATTGTGTAAACAGGTGTTCAGTAGCATACAGTGGTGGCTAAAAGTATTGGCACCCCTGCAATTCTGTCAGATAATACTCAGTTTCTTCCTGAAAATGATTGCAATCACAAATTCTTTGGTATTAATATATTCATTTATTTTGCTTGCACTGAAAAAACACAAAAGAGAATGTGACAAAAATCAAATCATTGATCATTTCACACAAAACTACAAAAATGGGCCGGACAAAAGTATTGGCACCCTCAGCCTAATACTTGGTAGCACAACCTTTAGCCAAAATAACTGCGAACAACCGCTTCCGGTAACCATCAATGAGTTTCTTACAATGCTCTGCTGGAATTTAGACATTCTTCTTTGGCAAAACTGCTCCAGGTCCCTGAGATTTGAAGGCGCCTTCTCCAAAACTGCCATTTTAAGATCTCTCCACAGGTGTTTTTATGGGATTCAGGTCTGGACTCATTGCTGGCCACTTTAGAAGTCTCCAGTGCTTTCTCTCAAACCAAACATTTTCTAGTGCTTTTTGAAGTGGGGTTTTGGGTCATTGTCCTGCTGGAAGACCCATGACCTCTGAGGGAGACCCAGCTTTCTCACACTGGCCCTACATTATGCTGCTAAATTTGTTGGGAGTCTTCAGACTTCATAATGCCATGCACACGGTCAAGCAGTCCAGTGCCAGAGGCAGCAAAGCAACCCAAAACATCAGGGAAACTCCGTCATGTTTGACTGTAGGGACCGTGTTCTTTTCTTTGAACGTCTCTTTTTTTTTCCTGTAAACTCTATGTTGATGCCTTTTCCCAAAAAGCTCTACTTTTGTCTCATCTGACCAGAGAACATTCTTCCAAAACGTTTTAGGCTTTCTCAGTAAGTTTTGGCAAACTCCAGCCGGCTTTTTTTTGTCTCGGGGTAAGAAGTGGGGTCTTCCTGCGGTTATCCTACCATACAGTCCCTTTCATTTCAGATGCCGACGGATAGTACGGGTTGACACTGTTGTGCCCTCGGACTGCAGGGCAGCTTGAACTTGTTTGGATGTTAGTCGAGGTTCTTTATCCACCATCCGCACAATCTTGTGTTGAAATATCTCAATTTTTCTTTTCCATCCACATCTAGGGAGGTTAGCCACAGTGCCATGGGGAGGTTAGCCACAGTGCCATGGGCTTTAAACTTCTTGATGACACTGCGCACGGTAGACTCAGGAACATTCAGGTCTTTGGAGATGGGACTTGAAAGCCTTGAATTGCTAATGTTTCCTCACAATTTGGATTCTCAAGGTCCTCAGACAGTTCTTTGGTCTTCTTTCTTTTCTCCATGCTCAATGTGGTACACACAAGGACACAAGGTTGTGTCAACTTTAATCCATGTCAACTGGCTGCAAGTGTGATTTAGTTATTGCCAACACCTGTTAGGTGCCACAGGTAAGTTACAGGTGCTGTTAATTACACAAATTAGAGAAGCAACACATGATTTCTCAAACAGTGCCAATACTTTTGTCCACCCCCTTTTTATGTTTGGTGTGGAATTATACCCCATTTGGCTTTTATGACAATTCTTTTTGGGGTTTTTCCATTGAAGACAAATTAAATGAAGATAATAATAAAAAAAGAATTTGTGATTGCAATCATTTTCAGGAAAAAAACGGGTTTATTATCTGACAGAATTGCAGGGGCGCCAATACTTTTGCCCACCACTGTACATATTACTACATGTGGAGAAACTGCCAGCGGCCATAGTGCTTACAGGGGTGCTGCTGATAATAAGCAAATGCGAGCTACAAACAGCATTACCAAACACCAAAAAAAATTGTTAAAAGTGCTAGTGGGGCTCCTTAATATACTGTTACCTTACGCACCTGACCTCCAGTACCTAGTGGCAAACACAGTCTTGCCTGTATGGAGCTGTCATGGCTTTGGGAGCAGATTAAGGTTGGATCATCATATATATTTTTCTACCTTTTATTTATTTTTTTTATTTTTTTAAAGACAAAGCTGTGCAAAGATACTACATATTGTTACTGCCATCACTGATATGGAGGCGCTGGAGGATCTGCAAAAGGTGCAGGCAAAGGAATGTGTAACAGTATCCTCAACAAGCTATTAGTGCCTGTCCCCTACCAATAGCTCAAACTTTATAAGAAGGATATTCCATTCAAAAAAAGATTATTATCTTTGTTATTCCAAAACATCTTACACATGATAAATAAAGCAGGATCATTGGGCCACCACTCCTTATTGACAGCAGCAGCAGATAGTGGTCAGTGGTGACCTTTCATTTTAAATACTGCCTAAAGGAGAGCTAAAAGAGTGAAGAAATCAGGCGATACCTTTTAGAAGCTGAGTGTATTTGATGGTAAGCTTTCGAGAGTACTAGCTCTCTTCTTCAGACATGGTGTTATATAAGAAACTGAAAATTCAGACTTTTTATTTTTACTTCAAAGGATCCTAAAATCTTTAAAAATAACAAAATGCAATATACCATATACAATAGCTCATAAGTAGAGAAGTTATTTACAACAGGTCAAGAATAAATCACCACCTGATAGCAAACAGATAACAGCAAGGTCTAATGATCTCTTCAGCATGCCCCACAAGTTTCCGGATTGCTTATTTTTTGACCTGTTGTAAATAACTTCTATACTTATATTGCATTTTGTTATTTTTAAAGATTTTAAGATCCTTTGAGGGTCCATGTCTTTAGTGTATAAAAAGTCTGTGAATTTTCAGTTTCTTGTTTAACACCATGTCTGAAGAAGAGGGTTAGTACTCTTGAAAGTTTACCATAAAACATATTCAGTAGCCTTTAAAAGGTATCGCCTGAATTCTTCACTCTTTTCACTTTTCTTTTGGGAAACTGTTCAACATTATAT
>JAODAL010054741.1:0-24435 GCA_025379985.1 Phyllomedusa bahiana | reverse complement strand
TGTGGTCTGCTGTGGAGGCGTAAAATTTTTCCCCCGATGAAAGACGCACTTCGGCGCCGACATACATGAGGGCATAGTTTTCACGGAAAAAAACCTTAAAGCAGAAGCGCCGATCTTCATACATGTCCCCCAAAGTCTTTTGACGTTTGTATCATATGTGGTGAATTCACTATGGTCGGACATGTTCACATTTTATTTTTAAAAAATTGTGTAATTTATATTCTTACATTTTTATTGTGTTTTTGTACAATTTTTTACATACAGTGGCCGTGATTGGGGGGACTAAAAAAAAAAAAAAAAAAAAATCTTTGGGCCCCTATTTATTGTTTGAGCCCGGGAAAACTGAACTAAAAATAAAAAAAAAACCACGAAAAGGGAAATTTTCAGTATAAAGGGAAAAGTCATTAACACCTTCCACCATTACTCAGGAAATAATGTATATGATTGCGGGTTGTTTTATAGTATTATTTCTTGTAAATAGGGGGCAGTATTTATAGTAGTTATATTCTTGAAAAATGGGGGCAGTATTATTTTGCAAAATTTTCTTTACATAGGGGGCGTATTATAGTAGTTTGTTCTTGTACATGAGGGCACTATTAAAAGTTATATTTTTGGGTATTTAGGGGGCAGTATTATAGTATTTTATTTCTTAAAAAAAACATGGGGGGCAGTTTTATATTTTTAATTCTTGTACATGGGGGGGCGGGTTTTATGTGTTTTTTTCTTAAAACATAGGGGGCAGAAATTTTAAATAGTATTTTAAAATTTTTCTCCCATAGGAGCGTATATAGAGTTATATTCTTTTAAATAGGGGGCATTTTTTAAGTATTTTATATTCTTGTACATAGGGGGAAAGTATTTAGTATTATATTTTTGGGAAATAGGAGGCAGTTTTTTATATTTAGTTATTTTAAATGTACATAGGGGGAAGAAATTATAGTAGTTATTTTTTTTTTGTACATAGGGAGCAGTATTAAGAAGTTATTTACTGTACATAGGGCAGTTTTTATATTTAGTTTTTATTCTTTAAATAGAGGCAGTATTATAGTAGTTATATTTTGTACATGGAGCAGTATTATAGTCGTTATATTTTGAAAAATAGGAGCAGAATTATAGTTGTTATATTCTTATACATAGGGGGCCCAGTTTTTAAAGTATTTAAAATTTTTCTTGTAATAGGGGCAGTATTATAGTAGTTTTTTTCTTGTACAAGGAGCTAATTTTTTAATATTTTATATTCTTGTACATGGGGGCAGTATTATAGTTTTTTAAAATTCTTTTTACTAGAGGACAGTTTTTATAGTAGATAATTCTTGTACATAAAAGGCAGTTTTATAGTAGTTATTTCTTGTCCATAGGGGGCAGTAAAATAGTAGTTATATTCTGTAAATAGGGGGCAGTTTTTTAAAGTATTTTATATTTTTTGTACATGGGGGGCAGTATTAAAGTAGTTAAATCTTGTACTTTGGGGGCCGGGATTTTTGAAATTTTAAAATTAGTCCATGGGAAAAGTTTTTAGTAGTTATATTCTTTACTTTAGGGACGTATTATGGGTATTAATTCTTTTTCTTTAGGGGGCAGCATTATAAAATTATATTCTTTTAATAGGGGGCAGTTTTTATAGTAGTTTATATTCTTGTACACAGGGAAAGTATTATGTAGTTATTTTCTTGTAAATAGGGGGCATATTATAGTTTATATTTTCCCATAGGGGGCAAAATTTTTAGTAGTTATATTTTGTAAAAGGGGGCAGTATTATAGTTTTATTTTTTCTTGAACAAAGGGGGAAAGTATTAATAGTTTATTTTCCCTTGTACATAGAGGCATGTTTAGTAGTTATTTCTTGTACATGGGGGGCAGTTTTAAATAGTATTTATATTTTTGGAATAAAGGCAGTATTTATAGTGTTAAAATTTCTTGTACATAGGGGCGAATTATAGTATTTAATTTTTGGTACATGGGGGGGCAGTATTAATAGTTATATTCTTTACTTTAGAGGGCATTTATTATAGAAAGTTATTTTTCTTGTCCCTAGAGGCAGTGTTTTAGTAGTTATTTTCCCTTGTAAAAGGGGGGCATATTATTGTTATTTCTTGTACATAGGGGCAGTTTTTTTTTTATTATTTTCTTGTCCCATGGGGGGCCGATTTTTGTAGTTATTTTTCTTGAACATAGGATGTAGTATTACATTTGTTATGCTTTACTTTATCAAAAATTTGGCAGTTAAAGGGACACTTCTTTTTTCAATTTTTCATAGTGAAAATTCTCGGGCTTTTTTTCCAAAAAATTCCCTTACTTTCTTTCTTGGTGCCCTGCCCGAAAATCGGGAAAACTATTTTGAAGCCGGGAACCTTTGGGAATTTTTCCCCAAACAAAGCCCTTTGAGAGGATCAAAAATGAAAATAGGAAAATCTTTTACCCAGTGTAGTCGGGGACGAGCCCCTTGGGCCCTGATTAAGCAGTAACATTTTACTAATCCCATATGCATGGGATCTGGATCTTAAATTCAGAAAAATTACCCCACCCATTATTTTTCCTTTCCATCCCCTTAGGGTGGGCTGCCCCGGGTCATCCTCCAAAAATCTCATTCTATTAATTAAAGCTTTTTTCACTTTTTTTTTTTCGGGACCCCACAAAACTCAAGTCTTCAAAACTGCTTTATTTCCTGATTTTTACATGTGACTTTCTATTAAAAAAAAATCACTTTGGGTTTTCTTCAATTTACACGCAGGGGAAGTGAAGCAAGGAAAACCCAAAAAGCAATTAACTCGCTTTTTTGGAACCCAAACCAGACCTAAACCCCGACAAAAAGGGGGTTGATTTACATGTCCCCCTTCCCCCACAGAAAAAGGGGGGGGTAATTCCCTTTTGTAGTTTATTTATTCATATCTATATTATAGTTGATACATGTTATTGTATGCAATGTCACTTTCATAGCTTATTTTCAGAGGTATTTTAATTTACTTTACTTCCAATTATCTATTTCCAAACTGTCTGATCTCACATGAAAACAGAACTCTGGTACATTTCTATCTATCTGTTTATCTACCTATATATCCATCCCATATCAATCAATCAATCAATCAATCAATCTATCTATCTCATATCTATCTATCTATCTATCTATCTCATATCTATCTATCTATCTATCTATCTATCTATCTATCTATCTCATATCTATCTATCTCATATCTCTCTATCTATCTATCTATCTATTTATCTATCTATCTATCTCATATCTATATATCTCATATCTATCTATCTATCTATCTCTCTCATATCTATCTATATATTATCTATCTACCTATCTATCTATCTATCTATCATATCTATCTATCTATCTATCTATCTATCTATCTATCTATCTATCTATCTAATATCTGTCTATTTCATATCTATCTATCTCATATCTATCTATCTGTCTGTCTGTCTGTCTGTCTCATATCTATCTAGTTATCTTCTATCTATCTATCTATCTCATATCTATCTATCTCATATTGTATCAATTAAGTGCACAGTTCCTCTTTTCTCACTTGTTCTATCAGTGAGTGCTGAAAAATGTTTCTTAATTTTGTTCTTAATTTTATCTATCTGTGTCACATCTATCCATATAGCTATCTCTCCATCTATCTATTTATCTAATTGTCTATTGTCTCATTTTATCTCCTTGTCTAAGCTGCAGACTTATTCATTATATGAAGTTTTTCATCTATCTATCTATCTATCTATCTCATATCTATCTGTCTCATATCTATCTATCTATCTATCTATCTCATATCTATCTATCTATCTATCTATCTCCTAGCTATCTATCTATCTATCTATCTATCCATCTATCTATCTATCTCATATCTATTTATTTATCATATCTATCTATCTCATATCTATCTCATATCTATCTATCTCATATCTGTCTATCTATCTCATATCTATCTATCTATCTATCTATCTATCTATCTATCTATCTATCTATCTATCTATCTATCTATCTATCTATCTCATATCTATCTATCTCATATCTATCTATCTATCTCATACCTATCTATCTCATACCTATCTATCCCATATCTATCTATCTCATATCTATCTATCTATCTATCTATCTATCTATCTCATATCTATCTATCTAATATCTATCTATCTATCCATCTATCTATCTATCTCATATCTATTTATTTCTCATATCTATCTATCTTCTATCTATCTCCTACCTATCTATCTCATATCTACCTATCTATCTCATATCTATCTATCTATCTATCTATCTATCTATCTATCTATCTTCTATCTATCTATCTATCTCATATCTATCTATCTATCTATCTATCTATCTATCTATCTATCTCTCTATCTTTATCTAATTGTCTTATGTCTCTTTCCATCTATTTTTCTAAGCTGCAGATTTATTCAGTACATGAGCTTTTCATGCTTATAAGGGTCTTGGTTATACTTAGCTCACAGATAAGAGACTGAAAAAACACAAGAGGCCAAACTATTTTACAGCTTTGGTCACCTGAAAGCTTCTTTCATATATTTACACTTTTGTTTATTTCCCTTCTGCTCATTGTGAGATCTATTAATCATTGATAATGTGATAAGCCTAATTGCAGTCCTATGTAAATCCAGATAACACATCATAATAACCCTGTGAGTTTTGCAAGCAGCTGCCCTCTGCCACTTCTCCTTCTTGTCTGATTGTTTTGTGTATGTTTGTTTTTTGTTATATCCTTGTTGGTTTGTTTTAGTCACATGTTACAATGTTGCCAGAGACTTGGGACATCTTCTGTGTATTGATGTTTTCCCATATTATAGATACATTATTACATCATCGGAGAGCAGCAGCCGACCCTGAGAATCTCACATCATTCTGTTATAATGCGAGGAAATTCTGCTCTTCTGCTTTCAATAGTTTTGCAAGGTAATACAATTTTTTTTTTTTTTTTAAATTTTCTCAGCGTGACATTAAAATGCTATAAATAGATTACTTCAGGGCATAAAGTATCTGCCAGTAGTGATCAATCTGTGTCCCTTCTATTGTAAAACTACAACTCCCAGCATGCACTGACAGCCACAGGATACCAGGGCACTACAGGAATCTACTAGGATATTTGTGGTGGAGCATATTGCAGCCACATTTACTAAGACCCTCTCCGCACACTGCTCAAAATGAGGAGGATGTCTCAGTGAAAAGCGGGTGTGGCTTCACATGAAAGTGGGCGTGGTTTCACCACAACATGCTGCCTCAAACTCTGTGCCAAAAAATGCATAAAAATTCTGGCATAGGAAATACGCAACAAAAAAAAAAAAACTGGTCTAAAATGTTGGATAAGTCTGAAACAGCAGCAGCAGCAGCAATTCACCAATCAGCCCAAGCCCAATCTAACTTTTAGGCAGCAATAGTAAATATGGGGCAATTTAGGTAAGTCCTAACATGTGCAGAGGAGATCAAGGTAGCAAATTGCACCCAAAAAATTGAGTACATGCAGCTGAGTCTGGACACCCAACGTCCTCCCCTCCTGCAGCTCCAATCCCTAACATTAAACCTTTTAGATCCCCATTAGCTCAGCATTATACACACTGGAGCTGACCATTTTATAGAGAAAGCCTAATTCAAGGGCTTTACTATCATAATGATGGTTTTTGGCCATTTATTTGCATTGGTTATAATGCATTGGAAGGCACAGATGTTTAAACATGCCATAAACAAGATTTGCCTTTGTGTTTCTGATATCACCAACAAGTAAATTAATAATGTTGTATGGACTACTCCTTTTAGGGCCACATGTATGAAACGGTTTAGGTCTAAAACTCAACCTATGGGCAAAAAAGTGAGTTTTAGACCTAAACAGGTTGATACATGTGGCTCTTAATCTTTGAGGAGAACATGTATGAAATTTGGCACCGAGACGCCAGTTCTAAATTGATATAGATGAGTGTAGAATAGGACAGTATGTATGAACCGATCATATGTGGGTTCATAAATCTGGAGTGTGCTCTGCCTTGTATAGCATATCATATCTTTGGCGCATTCAAAAGTGCGCAGGTTTTGATGTATGGCTGTTCTTACATCTGTAGACCAGAGCTGCTATGTTTTTTTGGTGCAAAATACATCCAAAAAATGGCGCTGACCCGTTCATACATGTCCCCTTTAGATTTTACAATAGCTTTTCAGGGTGGCATGAATTATACATGAGAGTGATCATAATCTATGTCTTATGTTTCTATCAGTGTGTTCCGGGCAACAGAAGACGTTTCATTTCCCTGAGAAAATCCAGGCGTTGCTCGGCTCTTGTGTAGAGATCCCCTGCTACATCACAGTGAGTCCTCTGCACGTCCAAAATAACAAGGTGGTATGGCACGTGCAACCAGCTCCCCTGGGGAAGAGGGTCATCTATAGTACAGATGAGTCACAGATATCCCCGGATTACAGAAACCGTGCCGAGCTAGTGAGGCGCACAACCGAAAACTGCACCCTCCGAATTCACGAAGTGAGAAGGCAAGATGAGCGCTCCTATCATCCACAGGAAGAGAAAGTGTCCTTCTTCAAGCGCGTCTCCACATATGTTCAACTAGAAGTCACAGGTAAGCTACATCTTGTTCCTCGTGTCCTTCCACCGTCCTTCCTTTAGTTTTTCTGCCTTCCTCCCATTTTTCCTGCCTATGTTGATTCTTCTTTCCTCTAATGCGCTTCTAAAATTTCTCTTTGGTCACCTTACTTTCTTCTTTTTTTCCCTTTTTATCAACTTCGTACTCGCTACCTTCCTTCATTCACTGCTACCTTTTTCCCTTTCTTCTTTTCTTCCTTCATTCATTTCCTCCTTCCTTCCCACCTCACTTCTTACCTTTCTTCCTTCATGCCTCCTTGCTTACTATACGTCATTTCTTTCACTCTTTTCCTTCCTTCCTTTCTACCGCTCTCATTTCCTTCCTTCCTTCCTTCCACTCTCCCGTCCTTCTTTTCTTCCTTCCTTCCTTCTTTTCCTCCTTCCTTCCTACTTCCCTCCTTACTTTTCTTCCTTCATCCCTCCCAACCCTCCTTGCTTACTACAAGTCATTGCTTTCACTCTTTTCCTTCCTTCATTTCTACCTCTCTCATTTCCTTCCTCCCTTCCTTCCTTTCTTCTTTTCATCCTTGCTTCCTTCCTATCTTCCTTCCTTCTTTACCTCCTTCCTTCTTCTCTCCTTTCCTTTCTTCCTTCATCCCTCCCAACCTCCTTCCTTAAGATACTTCATTATTCTCTAATGTGATATATGTTTTCTTTGACTCACATCATGCCCTCATTGATTCTCAAACTTTACAGATTATTTGCCTACTAAATAAAAAAATAAATCAACTTTCTAAATGTTTTATACATTTCCTACCATTTTGCTGCTGCGGAGCTTGAATAAATCCTTCACTTAGCTGTTGGTGCTGCTGAATCTCACAGAAATCCAGCAATGTACTGATCCTGCTTCTGATGGCTCTCTGCGCCCCTCCTCTCTTTTGTAAGCATTAGAACTAACAGGAGTGATGAGGAGGAATTTGTAAACAGCAGATTAGAGCACTGAAAAGTAAGAGAGCATCCAAGGAGGGCAGCTCACACAGGCTGTTGATCAGTGTTTCTCAACTCCAGTCCTCAAGACCCACCAACAGGTTATGTTTTCAGGATCTCCCACAGAATGCAAAGGCCATATTTATATCACCTGTGTCAGGATCTCCAACAAAATGCATGGACAATAATTACATCACCTGTGCTATACTGAGGAAAGCCAGAAAACATGACCTTGAGGACTGGAGTTGAGAAACACTGCTGTAGATAGTGAGGAAAGCACACACAAAGCATGGGGAGCATCACTCATGCTGTGTATAAGTGTAGAGAGAAAGCAGAGCACTCACTGATAAATTGTAAACTTCTAAACACACAGAACTCACACCCATCATGTATTGCTGGGAGGACAGTCCATATGGGAAAATCTGAAACTAGAAGCAAACTGGATATCAAGTTTTCAGAAGAAATGAAGAAATGGAGACTTCAGACTAAAACTTAGGGCTACATATTTGGCACATTCAATGTGCCATGTCTGGTGTAAATTTTGGTGCACAATAGATCATACATCTATAAGACAGAGCAACTATGGTTTTTTGGTGCAAGAGATGCCCAAAAAAAATGGTGCAGCCCCATTCATACAGGTCGCCCTCAGTGTAGCTTTTTACAAATCAACCTTTAGGCTAACAGCCCTGACATCTCCTCCACAGATTTCCCATCAGAGCCACTATTAACTTTGTCGGATGAAATCAACATGGGAGAGACTACTACAATTACATGTACGGCAAATTATACCTGCGCTTCCAGCCCTCCTACCTTCACTTGGAACCTCATTGGTCCTTACGTGACGGAAAGAGCAGACCTTGGAGATGGGAAGTGGAGCGCTACATCTATCCTCACTTATACCCCCACCGAAGCAGAGAACAGCTCCATGGTGCAGTGCACAGTTACATATTTTGGTGGTCAAATAATTAAAACTAGGAGCAAATTAAACATTAGAGGTAAGTAGTATACACAGATCATGCCATCATGGTGGAATCATGGGAGCTTTTGCCTTGATATAAAACTTACTAAGTAGTCACAGTTCATGCCACGGCTCCCACATAAAGCCGCGGACATGCCCATGTCCCAGCCACTGCGGCGGCGTCCTCCAGTGTCCCCGCTAGTTACTCACCTGTCACGGCTCCTATCTCTTCTGTGGTGCTGGCGGCAGTCCAGCTGGCAGATAGGAGTCTTTCATTCTTCCTCTGGCTCCCTGGCGTCCAGTGCGTGCATGTGCCCCCTCTAGGTGCGCACGCGCGGCACTGCTCTGTATTTAAAGGGAAGGTGTCCCAATTACCTGTAATTAACCTGTGACCCCTGGCTTTGTAAGGAACTTCCTGCCCTTGCTCCTGGTCAGTTCATTTGTGTCCATCCTTAGAAAGTTACCTCAGTTTTTTACTGCTTTTCAATGTCTTTGAGCTTTAAGAACAGATAACACTGAGAGCTGTGATATCACTGTTAATTTAAACTTTGCTACATCCACATAGGTGGTTCTGTTGTTGGAAAACTAGCAAATGAAGGTATTACCCCAAGGCCTCCTCAACCTAAGGGTCTAAAATTTATACCCTTAGGTTGTAGAGGCCTTGGGATAATAGGGGTGTCAAACTCATTTTCATCATGGCCTACAACAGCATTGTGGTTGCCCCAGAAGGGCCGTTGGAGGGTGGGTAGGTGCCTTGGTAGGACTGTCAGAGCTATGCCACCACGTGCGGTGTTGCACACCCAGGGCCGCCGATAAGGCACTACAGGCAGTACTGGTGTACGGGGCCCGGCCAGCCTGTGAAGCAAGGGGGCCCGCCTCCGCCGGCAGGTACCGTCCCCTTGCTTCACAGCAATGAGAGAGAGCTGTCCTGTACTGTCTGTATTGTACTGACAGGCAGGGGAGAAGAGGGAGGGCCGCGCTGCGAGTCACAGCTGTCCTTTATAGTTTTGCATAGATCGCTTCACTAACATCCTCTCCTCCGCGCAGCAGCCCCCGCCATCCCTCTGGCTGGGGGCTGGCAGGAGGGATGTCAACAAATTAAAACAGTGAGTCCCGCCCAGAGGATCACACAGCCAGAAGGATAGAGGGGAGTGAGAGAATATAGAGAGAAGGAGGGCTGCTCAATAACAGGCTGCGCAGAGGATTGGAAGTAAGTGCAAAGATCTGTGTAAAGCTATGCAGCAGCTGTGATTCGCAGCCACAGCCCCTGCCCCTATTTTTACAGCAGTGATGCCAGGCCCCTGAGACCTGTGGGGCCCCACTACAGTCCCTTCACAGTAGACATGTGGGGCCCTGCTCAAGGCCCCTCAAACCTGACCTGTGGGGCCCCACTCCAGTCCCTTCACAGCAGACATGTGGGGCCCCACTAGGCTGGGGGCAAGGAGGCCCTTGAATAGGCCCCACACGGCTGTGGGAGCCTTGAGCGAGGCCCTACACGGCAGGGGAAGGTAGGGGAACTTGAGTGGGTCCCCACTCAGGTTCTCCCCCTACCTATCTACGGGGACCCACTATCTAGCTACCTAACTACGGGGCACACTATCTACAGGGGCCCACTATCTACCTACCTAACTACGGGGGCCCACTATCTACCTACAGGGGCCCACTATATATCTACCTAACTACGGGGGCCCACTATCTACCTACAGGGGCCCACTATCTACCTACGGGGGCCCACTATCTACCTACCTATCTATGAGGTCCCACTATCTATTTACCTAACTATGGGGGCCCACTATCTACCTATGGGGGCCCACTATCTACCTATGGGGGGGCCACTATCTACCTACCTTACTATGGGGACCCACTATCTACCTACAGGGGCCCACTATCTACCTACGGGGGCCCACTATCTACCTACAGGGGCCCACTACCTACCTACAGGAGCCCACTACCTACCTAACTACGGGGACCCACTACCTACAGGGGCCCACTATCTACCTACCTAACTACGGGGGCCCACTACCTACAGGGGCCCACTATCTACAGGGGCCCACTATCTACCTACCTAACTCCGGGGGCCCACTACCTACAGGGGCCCACTATCTACAGGGGCCCACTATCTACCTACCTAACTACGGGGGCCCACTACCTACAGGGGCCCACTATCTACCTACCTAACTACAGGGGCCCACTACCTACAGGGGCCCACTATCTACCTACGAGGGCCCACTATCTACCTACGAGGGCCCACTATCTACCTATGAGGGCCCACTATCTACCTACGGCGGACCCTATATAACTAACTACCAGGGCACCAAGGGGGTAATCATTACTATATGGGGCACTTTGGATGGGGAGTTTGTACATGGGGGAGGGGGGGGGTGCACTGGTGGGAAGATATTAAAGTGAGGAGTCTCAGGTGTTTGTGTTGTGAATTCTTCAGGGACTAGTTGTGGCCAGGAGATGTCCTCATGGCGGTGTGGACTGGTGTGGCCCTATATGTAACTGTACTGTGTGCACTTGTGTCTACCAAAATGTGTAAGACTTTTTGTTGCCCATAGAAACCAATCAGAGTGCCCCTTTTATTTCATATAGTGCTCTGGAAAAGTGAAAGGGGAGCTCTGATTGGTTGCTATGGGCTCTGATTGGTTGCTATGGGCTCTGATTGGTTGCTATGGGCTCTGATTGGTTGCCATGACCTCTGATTGGTTGCTATGTGCTCTGATTAGTTGTTATGGGCTCTGATTAGTTGCTATGGGCTCTGATTGGTCACTATGGGCTCTGATTGGTTCCTATGGGCAACAAAGACAGTATTACACCTAGACTGTTTTCATACATTTCCCCCTATATGGTCACTGTATGGCAGTAATATTGGTCTTATTGTAATGGATTATATTCAGTAACAGTATCATGGTATTATTCTGCATCTTTATGGTGGAGATATGTTATGATGATTTTGTGGTTTTACTTGATATTTGTATATTGTTGTTATTGGTAATATTGGCCTTGGTATACTAGTTTGATCACTAGCATTATAGTGGTATTAGTCACCATATGTAGTGATATGTGGCGGTATTTTCTGGTCTGTGTATATTATTTGGTTATATTGATCTGGGTATACTAGTTTGGTCAGTAACATTATGGTAGTGAGATGCGGTGATCATTTGGTGGTACTTTCTAGCCCTTGTTTACGTACTGGCGCACACTATATGTTGTACAATTTAACAAGAACTAAATTCAAAGACAATGGTGCAATTGCTTTTTTTCTGGGGTTGGATGGCAGGGATTGCTGGGAGCGGAGCGATGGGGTTAACAGGGGCGGGGTCAACAGGGGGCGTGGTGGCAGGGGGGCCCAAACGCTTTAGCTGTAGGGGGCCCTGAAATTTCTGATGGCGGCCCTGTGCACTGTGTCTAGGCACTTAGGAGCTACATAAAAGAGTGTGGTGGGCCAGATTCGGCCCTCAGACCTTGAGTTTGACACCTGTGGTTTAAATCATCTTGAACCCATCATGAATGACTCCACTGCCAAAGAACCTCTGAGGCCCATGTGAGGAAAGTCATGAACTGACGAGATGGTGAACTTTTTCCCTGTTTTGACCATTAGTATGCTAGCACTATTTAAGAGCATACAATTGAGCCCTGTATGGCAGGTTTTTAGTGTATAGTTTTCATGTTTGAACCATGCATAATTTTTTAGATTTATTCTCTCCACCCCAACCCTATTCAAAAAGAGGGGATCGCCCCAAGAAGCCTGCACAGTTTATGATATAAGAACATTTGCTGAGCTCATTGAATTTTATCTTCTTCCTAGAAGGGCTAAGTATTGGCAGGGACACAGGCATGGGTATAAATATACCTATAGTAACCATAGCAAATGCTCAGTGGCCACTTCCGTCTGAGATCATCCTGATTGTAGTCTGGCAATGGCGAGGTCCTGCTGATCAACTGTAAGGGGTTGTTTTGGTCTCATGATGTCACAATGTGAACAGCAGGATGAGGACGGTTTAAATCCCAATTCACATTGATCCCCTAAAGGTTTTGGGCGATTCAGGGGTCAAACACCTGTTAGGGATTTTGCCTTTAAGCTCCTGGTTAGAGATCAAAAAGTGAAAAAAAGTCCTTAAACAATGACCAGTTGGATATGTGCATCTAAAGGGAAGAGATTGACTCCTTTAGGGCATTTAAAAAAAAATTCAAGAAATTTTATGTTCATCCTGAAATTTTATTCAAAAGCCAAATATCCCGAACTTTCTGTGAATAGTGTATATTCAGTTTTTTTCTTAACGGGGTTTTCTCACTACAATAATTAAACTTTAACATGTAGGGAAAGGTAATTGAAGACTTTTTTCTGGATACAATGCTCTTTTGATCATTGCCTGGTCAGGAGGTAAGAGAGATTTTATCTGCTCTAAGTGCACACAAGTGTCTCTAGGTGACGGTCCATAACTCCCTTCCTGATTAAACAGAGAGTAAAGAATGACGTCACCATGGTCGGATGGAGCAGAGTCTTTATCTCTAACAAGATTAGCTTGTTTACAATTGATAAGCACTTGCTTGTTCTGTAGCTTTGTTGACTTACAGAATAAATCTCCTGCACTTATGTCATTGTGACTCTCAGCTACTTATAGAGGAGCTAAATATGCTAATCACTATAGAACCACCGACAGCCTTACCAGGCAGTGTGAGTCTGAAGCTGCCTGTGACTCTGTAACAGCATGGTGAGAAAACCCCTTTAAATTTTGATTATCTATTATGGTCTGTCAGGAATATTTAAGGTCGAGTTTTTCTTTTTTTCATTACATATAACTTGGAATCTTCCGATCCTTCAAACAAGTTGATGAAGGTAAGTGAAATTTACTGAGCACTATGCACTGCTATGGAAAAAATCACATCAGCACCAACTATTGTCTATATTTACAGAAACTGTGTAGCTTGACCTTCAAAATAATTGGTCACCTAAATGTACTTATAGGATGTGGTTGATATTATGGCATGTAAAGAGATTTATGAATGTCTCTTAATTATTAATTCAATAATAGATCTTTTTCCAAAAAGTAGCTATGAATATTTAATATATTATTATTTATTCACACCTATATTCAAATTATAAGATAAACTTTTGCACTAATCACGTGACTTCATGTCACAACCTCAGCATAAAATAAACATCTTCTGGGGGGTTTCTCTCAGAGCTATTTTATTGCACCAAACTGTTGAGTCATTATTGCTCAACTGGGGTAAAAGCACTTACTACTCTAACAGCAAAGCTAATGTAGTGTTGGAAAAGAGGTGACGGCAGACAGGTGATGTTGGCGTGTCAGGGCTGTGGGACTGGAAGCGCTGGGGAATGGGTATGTTTACCCACTCAAAGACAGTAAAAAAAAAAAGAAAGACTAACCCTAAATTAGGATTAAGAATATGGTTATAGTTAAAGGAGTCTTCTCACTATAAAGACTAGGGGAGACATGTCTGAAGGAAGGCGCTTCAAAGTGAATTGTTGAGTCTCATTTTCAATGTATAATGCGCATGAATGTATGAAAGTGGTTTCTGTGCTCATAAATGCCGTCTAAAGTCCCCGCTCCTCGCCTGTGTGTTTGGTGCATTAGGGAACTTAGGCGCATTAATAATGCCCCAAACATGTATAAAGGCTACAGATAGTCTGGAAATAAGAGAAGTCATTAGAATAGCATGTCAGTGATAGAAACTAAGAGATTGATCCTGCTTGGAGGACCACAGGTTCCAGCGATACCTGTGCTGTGCCGGCTCCTGCTGTATGTAGAATAAAGGCTGAGAGCAGCAAAAATTAAATTTCAAATTTAAAGTAGTAACAATTAAAATTTAAAAAATCACAACAACATCATCAGTGATTAATTAATGTAAAATTAGTTTTAGATTCTGTTAATTTTAAAGACATTTTATAGGAGATATTTTTATATTTTTGCGATATTATATATTTTTATATTTTTATATGATAACATTTTTTGTTATATTTAAATAATTTAATTTTATATAGTTTGATAATAATCATAAATTACGTTTTATTATTGTACTGGAGGAAGTTGAGAAATATTGGACATTTTTTCCCTAACAGCAAATCCAGCTCCACTCTGACTCCTCCGGCTCAGGCAGAGCACATTGACATAGGTCTGCCTGCCCGAGCAGTAATGCGCCTGGTTTTGCCAAACCACATTCATATATGTGTCTAATATAACGAGTGTGGTGCGATGCCCCCAGAACACCCCCTCATGTTAGACGCATTAGAAAGTGTTGAGTCTTATGAACAATGCACCTAACACATTCATTAGGTGCATTAGACATTGTAGCCGCTCACTTATGTGCGTTTTACGCCAGAAAAGGGTGAAAAACCCAATCCTATATGGCTCTATAGCTGTCAACATGAAGGGACAGGTAATTCAAGACTTTTTCTAAATACATTGGTCAATAGATTTTACTTTAGTTTTGAAATAAGAGAGATTTTATGTGCTCTGAGTGCACATAAGTTTCTATGGTTAATGGCAACTTTGGGATCAGAAATTAAATATTAATTTAGGGCAGACTGGTTCTTGCCTTACGGGTTTTACAATTTGCATCAGCAGGGGAGACAAAGCTTAACAATTCCCTATTCTCTTTCCTTCATCCACATCTTTCTCTATCCTTGGTTGAGCTTGATGGACATATGTCTTTTTTCAACTGTACTAACAATGTAACCTGGTTCCCCGACAATGACTCTGTTAGTTTAGAGCAGGGAGTCATGTCTCCCCATGCAGGGACTGAGCTCTGGAGCAAACTAATTATCTCTAACAAGATTACAGATAAACCATTGTTTTCGGTCCTGACAGCACATGTACCATTGGTGACATGTATGAACTTGGTGCCGACTCGTCCATTCTAACTGGCATTTCTTAGGGTAGAAGGCACCCGAATATATGAAAGTGTTGTATGTGGGTCCCTTAATCCGGCATGTGGTATGCCTTGCATAGCATAATTTTGCCACATTTGTAGCTCATAATTGGTGCATTCAAAAGTGCCTTGTCTGACCAAGTTTTGGCAAACGACTGTTCAAACATTTATAAAACAGGGCTACAACAGTTTTTTTTTGTCTCAAAGCATGCTAGAAAACTGTCAAAGCCCTGTTCATACATGTCTCCCCTCGTGTTTACTGAAGAGATAACATTTCCTACACTTGTCAGTGTAACAGCTCAGCTACTTACAGAGAAGCTGAACATGCTAACAACTGCTATAGAACCACCCACAGCCTTAAAGACGGAGTGAGAGTAAAACTACTTATGACTCAGTGAAACAGTCTGGTGAGAAAACCCCTTTAACTTTTTGCACAATTTCATCAATTTCATCAAAACTATTTGAGCTGATTTGAATTAAAAAAAACATGGATTTGGGTCTAATTTGATTTTGACCTTAATCTGAAGGGCAACACTAATGCTAACAATAATGATGATTATGACAATGACAACAATGGTGATAACGGCAATGATTTTGGTTTAAGCGATGACACAGAAGACAACATATTTCTTGTATTTCTATAGGTGACCAGAAAACAAATCCCTATATTGGACCCATTATTGGAGTCATTTGTGTCCTTCTACTTTTGGCAACTCTTTTCATCATTTGGAGGTAATGAGATCACAACTGCTTATTGATTTCCTAATGAGTATAACACATTAAGTATAATATTTATATTTGTTTTTATGTCAGCGTGGTATGCAGAAGTATCCTCAAAAATTGTTAAAACTGATTTTTAGCTAAAATGTAAAAAATTTAATTTAGCCTATTTCATACTCTGGGTTTAGAGGTTTAGGCTATATCCATGCGGAATCCGACTGGAAATACTTGTCTAAAACTCAAAGTAAGCCATTCCCATTAGCCTTAATATAAAATACGTCTTGTAGTTCATTTTTTCATTTGGTCGGTTTTTGAAATGTAAAAATACTTAGAACATGTTCGTTCTTTGGTTGTATTCCACACAGAAAATGTACTATTGAAGTCAATTTTACGCGTGTAAAATACATCCAAAATATTTGAATGTTGTTTTGCACTTAGATCCACGTTCAAAACCCGATAGAGATGAATGGGACTCGTCCTATTGTAAATCCGTGGGGGGAGGGGTGGTTCCTAAAATCCACACAAAACTGAAAAATCTGACAAGAGTCCAATGAGTAAATTTTACTCATCCTTTGGACGTACCCGAAGGCTTTTCCAATGAAATTTCAAGTCTGGCAATCTGGTTACTAAAGGTAGAGATTAGAGATGGGCGAATTTCTCAAAAATTCGATTCGGTCACTTCGCCGAATTTCCCGACAAAATTTGTTTCGGTCCGAATTACTTTGGGACGAATCACGTTAAAAAACAGCTATTTCCAGGCTGCACAGAGCCTGCAGGGTGCTGTAGAACGTTGTGCCATGCTTAAATATGCAGAGGGAGCTTGGTTTGGTCTTCATACAATGTTGTGTTTTAGTATGACACGCACATGACTGCCGCCGCTCTTAGAATCGCTTCACTATAAAATTCCCTGGGCACTTAAGAGGGCAAAACTGACCAAAAAAACTGAAGGGGGAATGTAGCCTGATGAAATCATGGCAGCAACAGCTGGAAAAAAACAAGCTGAGGGCTCAGGTGGCAACATCAGTGACAGAGTGTGGAGGTGACGGCGGCAGCCACAGCAGCATGAGGTCAGAGAGTGGCACAATGACATTCTGGAGGTGTCAAAAACAGGAGTAGGCCACAGAGTGGCACAATTACACAGGTGTAGGACGGCACAGCCAAGCAACAGCATGAGGTCAGACAGTGGCACAATGACATTCTGGAGGTGGCAAAAACACGGAGTAGGCCAAAGAGTGGCACATTGACTCCGTGTGTAGTTCACGGCATCAACCACAGCAACAGCATGAGTCAGACAGTGGCACAATCACATTCTGGAGGTGGGAAAAAAGTAGTATGCCACAGAGTGCACAATGACACAGTGTGTAGGTCACGGCAGCAGCCAGCAGCAGCATGACGTCAGACAGTGGCACAATGACATTCTGGAGGTGGCAAAAAAAGGAGTAGGCCACAGAGTGGCACAATGACACAGTGTGTAGGTTACGGCAGCAGCCACAGCAGCAGCATGAGGTCAGACAGTGGCACAATGACAGATTGTGGAGGTGGCACAAACAGGAGTAGGCCACAGAGTGGCACAATGACTGAGAGCGGAGGTCACGGCGGCAGCTGTATGAGGTCAGACAGTGGCACAATGACATTCTTGAGGTGGCAAAAAAGTAGTAGGCCACAGAGTAGAACAATGACAGAGAGTGGAGGTGACGGCAGGAGCAACAGCATGAGGTCAGAGAGTGGCACAATGACAGGGTGTGGAGGTGACCGCAGCAGCAACAACAGCAGCAGCATGAGGTCAGAGAGTGGCACAATGACACAGTGTGGATGTGACTGCACAAGCAACAGCAGCAGCATGAGGTCATAGAGTAGCACAATGACAGAGTGTGGAGGTGGGTGGCAATACCAGTCCCTGGTAAAGATGGTGGTAGGCTGATGGAGAAACTGGCAGCAGATGTGTGGCATCAGGCGGGTGGCGGCATCAGAATAGTGGCTGAGGCAGGTAGTTTGAACCCAGACTCATTTCTCACAGTTTGGGTGAGGCGTCATGGCTGATGTAGTCTGATGCCTAAGGCATTGGTGTGTGGAAATCCTGGCTGATCCACGCCTGATTCATCTTGACAAAGGTCAGTCATTCCACATTTCCCATGGACAAGCGGGTTCTCCTTGGGGTAACGATGGCCCTCGCCGCACTGAACACCCACTCTGATGCCACACTACTGGCCGGGCAGGACAGCTTCTCCACTGCAAACTCGGCAAGTTGCGGCCACACATCCAGTTTGGCTGCCCAGTAGTCCAGCGGATCTTCTAACTGGGGTGGCAGAGTGCTGTCCAAGTAGGCCACCACCTGTTGGTTCAGGGTGTGCTCCAGGTCCTGCTGCTGCTGGCGACTGCCCTCCTCAATAGGCGGGTGAAGGAAGCTGCTCATCAGTGACTCCAGACTTAGGTTACTGCTGATGGAGCTGGTACTGCTCCTACCCCCCCCCCACCTTCCCCCAGCAGCCGCGGCAGTAGTACGTGAGCGCTGAAGAACCCCCCGGTCAGACCTGTCAGAGGAGGGACGATGCCGCACATAGGCAGCGGCCAACTGACTACGGAGGATTTCCCTATAGTATTTGAGTTTGTCCTCCCTCTCAGCATCTGGGAAAAAGGCTCCCATTTTGGACCGGTAGCGAGGATCCAATAGGTTGAAGAGCCAGAAGTCAGCCCTCTGCCGGATGCTGACTATTCGGCTGTCACTAGCCAGGCAAATCAGCATGCTGCGGGCCATCTGCACAAGTGACTACGAGGGGCTCCCTGCCTCCATCTCCACTGTATACTGCCACGGTGCTTGCGGGTCATCTGCCTCGTCTTCCTCATCTCCATCTACCTCCTTCAGCTGCTCCTGCTCCTCCTCTCTTGTCACCTGGGTAGAAAATCCACTCATTTCACCAGACAATGCTTGTGCTCCAATATCCTTCTCCTCCTCCAGTTTAAACCCCACCAGACTCATATGGCCACGAGATGTAGTCGCCATGTCTCCAGTCCCCTGTCCAGACAGATTTAGCAACATCTGTTCCAGGACATGAAGCAGTGGAATGACATTATTCATCCCGTAGTCCTAGCTACTGACAAATAATGTGGCCTTCTCAAACGGCCTCAGCAAACGGCAGGTGTCACGCATCAACTGCCACTGGCTGACATCAAAGTTACATAGGGGAGTACTCCTGTCCGCCTGGATCATCAAAAAATCGTTAATGGCCTTTCTCTGTTCATACTGTCGGTC
This sequence comes from Phyllomedusa bahiana, assembly GCA_025379985.1. NCBI lineage: Eukaryota > Metazoa > Chordata > Amphibia > Anura > Hylidae > Phyllomedusa > Phyllomedusa bahiana. The sequence continues at coordinate 5,075 of JAODAL010054741.1, read as the reverse complement.
TAACATGTGCAGGCTGAAATTCCAACGGGTGGAAACATCGCATATCAGAGTGTGTTGGGGGAGGCCGTTCTGCCGCTGCAGCTAAGGGAGGGTGTGCTGGACTTTGTTGGAATGGATGAAGTGCATGCACAGTTTCCTGCCAATTTTTAGAATGTCTTTAAGATCGGTGAAAGACTTCAGGAACCTTTTCACAACTAGAGGGCGCATGGACCATCCCTCCTCGGTGCAGCGCGGACACCATGTTCCTCCCATTGTCCGTCACCATGGTTCCGATTTGCAGTTGGCGCGGAGAAAGCCACACATCGATTTCTTGCTGCATGACGCGGAACAGTTCCTCCCCTGTGTGACTTTTCTTGCCCAGGCAAACCAGGTGTAGAACTGCGTGACAACTCTGTGCCCTACACATGTGGTATGATGGAGCAGTACTTGTGGAGGCTGAGATGGTGGTGATGGTGGAGGAGGAGGCGGACATTGGCGCAGGTGCAGCAGTTTGACAACGTGGAGGAGAAAGCGGCGTCTCCTGTCCAAGTTGTTGGTGTGCCTGGGCAGGAAGCACATTCACCCAATGGGCCGTAAAGGACATGTGCTGGCCCTGACCGTAGTTACAGCTCCAGACGTCCGCGCTGCTGTGCACCTTGAAAGAAACCGATAAGCTCAAGGACTGGCCCACCTTCTGTTCTACATATTTATGAAGTGCTGGTACTGCCTTTTTGGAAAATAAATTACGGCTTGGAACTCTCCACCTCGGCTCGGCACAAACCATTAGTTCTCTGAACGGTGCAGAGTCCACCATTTGGAAAGGGAGGGACTGCAATACCAACAACTTGGACAGGAGCACGGTCAGCTGCTGCACCTTAGGATGGTTGGACGCATAGTGTTGTCTCTTGGAAATTGCCTCATTGAACGACTGCTGGCGCCATGAGTAGTGAGGAACAGGAGCTGCTGGACCGGGAGATGATGGCAAAGAGAAACAGCTCCCTTCGGCAGAGGTGGTGGAGCCTTGACTGGCTGCAATGGCATGTGTGCCACTGGGCGCTGCTGCTGCTGTTGCTGCGGCGGCAGGATGGACCACCACATCTGAGACACATTTCTCCCAGGCCACTGGTTGGTGACGCTGCATTTCAATCCCAATACAACAGTAACACAGAATTGAGTGGATTACTTGAATCTGAAATTTCCTAATACAACAGGAGAATTTTAAATAATGGCGGACAAAAAAGCGGTCTGTATTTCAATCCCAATACAACACTATCAGGATTGAGTGGATTTTTAGAATCTGAAAGTCTCTAATAATATAACAAGTGAGATTGCAATGTATTTGGGGAAGAATTACACCCACCCTGGACACCCTGGGAGAAGACCCCACAAACTAAACAAAATGATAACGCTGGTGGCATTAAATGTAGGCAACTGAGCCCCAGTCTCTGATAAAAGCAGCTTCTTTCAGGATGAGTTGTATAGAGCAATGGGATCCAGAATGCTGAGTGAGAAAGTAACAGACATATAGTGGTCTTTTTCCCCCTCCCTGAATAAAGCTGTATAATGAGATCTGTGTAGCAGCAGATGCAGATCACTGAGTGAGCAAGTAACAGACTTGTAATGGTCTTTTTCCTCCTCCCCAATTGCTAATTAAGGCTGTATAATAAGATCTGTGTAAGATCCAGCTCAGCAGCAGAGACACTATGCCAGGACACAACGAGAGGAATGTGGAAGCGCGGGTGCAGTCCAGACTTATATAGTGCTGTGACGTCACAGAAGCCCGCCGGTCTCTGATTGGCTTCATCTCTGCACATGTCATGCAGGCTATGCCCTTCTTCCTCCCAGAGTGCTTTGCCCCATGTAGCCATGTGCTCGCAGCCATTTTAGCAATTAAAAAGACGCTTTGTTCCCGTGAATCACCCTAAACTTCGGCTTCCTGAAATTATAAACGAATTCCACTTCGTTAGAATCGATTCACCCATCTCTAACTAAGTGACATTTACTATCAACCACAAGTTGTCAGCAGTTTCCAAGAAGCCAGTCTGTCTAGGATCACTGCGGTTCTGCCATTCGAGTGCAGTGACAAAATGGGATCACTGCTGCTACAACTCCAGTGCGACCAAAATAGTTTGAAAGCTTTTAAATTAAGTGAATGGAAAGATATTACACTGAAATATCAATTGAATCTTACTACTGTAGAAACCTGTACTGAGAAACCTCGACACAGACAGGCTAATTGCCTAAGCTTTAGATTGTGAAACAAAGTTGCAAGAAGCCGCAGCACAGCATAAAAATTGTGCAAAAACCATTTGTAAAACTGTATCAAATTCTAAACAAATATAGATTTTTTTCCTAAAAACTTATGGTAAGAAACACATTGTACAACATTAGAAGGAAAGATCTTTTTTTTAAGGGAGGATTACTGCTCAGTCTAATTTAAAAGAGCATTCTGTTTTTCAATTTTTTTTCCACTTTAGATCATTAGAAATTGCTTCTAGATACACAATGGTGCCAGTCAATTTTATTACCTTCAGCTGAATACGGATTTTCCCTGCCATGGGTCATGTGACCTGAGCTGAATACAGGTTTCTCACTGCTCCCCCGGGTCATTACCTGCAGCTAATACAGGTTTTCTCCTGCTGCCATGGGTCATGTCCCTGCAGTGAATACAGGATTTTCACTGTCCCCCTGGGTCATGTGACTGCAGCAAATAAAAGAATTTCTCACTGCGCCCCCGGGGTCATGGACCGCACTAAATACAGGTTTTTCCATGCTGCCCTGGGTCATGTCCTGCACTAAATACAGGATTTTTACTGCTGCCCCTGGGTCTGTGCCCTGCAGCGAATACGGGATTTCTCACTGCTGCCCCGGGTCATGTGCCTGCAGCTGAATACAGGATTTCTTCTGCTGCCATTTTAAAATTTTTTGCATTTTAAAAAAAATACAAATATTTTTTCCTTCAAGTTCAAAGTTTGTATGAGTTTTGGTGCCTACTGTATGCGGCTATATTTGTGCTGGGGTCAATTTTAAAATTTAAAGATTTAACTGTGCAGGGGCCCAGGAATTTCGGGTCTATAACAAGTTTTTATCACCCCCCTCTCCGCACTAACCAGTTTTCCTTTCCTGCTCATGTTAGCGGACTCCTCTTTGGTTAGGGCCCCTTACGATAGTACTGCCCCAAAGCTGTGTATCCTTTGCAGTTTTTTTTTTTTTTGATGTATCCTGAGAGGATCTTAATGGATATTTTAATTAATTGTGTATAAAGGGGTTTGTACGGGTTAAATATGTTAAAAAGTAGATTGGGGGGAAAATTTAATCAGGACAAAAAATAACTTTTTCCAATATCACACGACCACTTTTTATGTTCATCATTGGATCTTGCAAGAACTTCATGTGTCGTCACTTTTATGGGATCCGTGTATTCTGAGCAGGGTGCTACATCTTAGAGAAGTAAAGGAAAATTTTTGCAACCATCAAGCAAATGCCAAACTTTTTGTCATTTCCTTCCCATTGAAGCTTCAGCCGCTTGTTTACCTCTTGAAAAAAGATTGAACTTCTGCTTTTTACCACATATTTCTATTTTGTAACATGTCTCATTCCCCGATTAAACTCGGGGGGCTGGACCCTCATAACGGGTTAAACAAAAAATTTTTTAAAATTTTTTTTTGTTTCTTTCTTTTTCTAATTAGTCCATTAAAAATATTTTGGAGATTCCTGTAATGTGATGTTTTCTATTGCAAACTTTTACTTATTTTAATTTTAACCCTTTTTAATCATAAATATGTGTGTCGGCGACAGGAAGTGAGCATAGATCGGGCTCATTATTTACAGATGACACCAGCCTCTGACAGCAGGGATTGGAGCTGGCTCTGATTACTTCTGTTTAAACCCATTAGATGGGGGCCTGGGTCTAAGGGATGAGGAAGGTTACACACTATCTTTTTCCCGAAAGCACCCTACAAAAGCTGTGGGGTCCCATGAATGCAGGTAGCGGGGGCCCAATAAAAGGCTCCGTACTCCCCTTTCCTCTCCATTTCTTCCTGTTGTTTAAGGCTAGTCCACATTGCATCAAAAAAAAATGCCCAAACGGTTTTTTTTTTTTATGATGCAGGATCGCTCTTTTGTCACGCTTTTTTTGCAAAAACCCACATTTGGCTTCCTTTTTTTTTTTGACCGCCCATAAAATTGTATCTTTGGGGAAGATGCCAAGAAATAAAAGCCCCGGCGTTTTTAAAAAAACAATTTTATAATACTCGGGGCCAAAGACACGAGAAAAACAGCTGGGGACTGCGCTCTCTTTTCTATTGTCCTCTATGGGGGCCCAAAAGACCGTTTTGTTGCTTTTAAAAAAATAAAAGAGCCAAGATTGAAACATAAAAAGTGCAGGGAGAAACCCGCCCAATAGGCAGGAATAAGGGAAGCCACTTGGTACACCCTTCTACATTATAAATATATTTTGTAATATATTTAAAATGCAGAATTATTTATAATGCAGCATGATCTACAAGCAATCACACCCATTACTGGTTAAGAAGCCTAGAGGGACTGCATGCAGAAGTTAAAAAGAAAAAAAAAGTTTTAAAAATATAAAAAAATAATGAAAAAATTAAAAGTTCAAAACATACTTTTGCCATTTTAAAAATAAAAAAATAAAAAAGTTATAGCTGATAAAGTCTGATATATTTAAATATAATATTATTTATCAAATATGGTGAACACTGTAGAAGAAAAAAAATACCCAACGCTAAAATTGTGTTTTGTTTTGGTAATTTCACGTCTCCAAAAAATTGTAATAAAAAATTGATCAGAGCATCTTATTAATCCCAAAATGTTACCAATAAAAACAACACTACAACCCACAAAAAATGAGGCCTCAGTGAGGTCCATCGATTTGAAATGAAAAAATTATTGGTGGCAGAAAATGTCACGGTAGTACAAAAAATAAAAAAAAAAGTATATTTTTTTTAAAAGTACTATAAGATATATAAAACGTCAAATTTTTTTCATTGAAATCAAATTAAATAAATTTTTGATCTATTTCCGAACATGAACTGAAATGCAAAACCCCTGCAAAAAGGCGCAATTTTGGGTTTTTT
>JAODAL010054740.1:0-24436 GCA_025379985.1 Phyllomedusa bahiana | reverse complement strand
TGGGTTTATACTAAATGTGGGCCAGGGCAATCTTCTTCCCCTTGTCTTTCGTACAGCCACCCCGAGTGACATATATTCCCCTGCCCGGGTATGGCTGTAAGCTAGTGACATCCTCACTGGAGGCAGGGCATATAGAGAAAATTTAATGAAAAATGTTTCTACGGCACCCCCCTTAAAATTATTTTTATTCACGATACTCTTTAAAAATTTTGATTATCACAGAAAGAGGCTCTTTTCTATGAGGAAAACATTCCAAAAATTCTAGGTTATTATGACAAAAAAAATTTCCCATAATGCGCTTAATATCCCATATGTTTTTCCCTGGGTTTATCCAAATAAAACCCTTTGTCAAAAAAGTTTAAAATTTTCTCTTGGGGTTTTGGTCAACAATGGAGGGGAACCCAAAAAGAAATATCGTATATACAGTAAATTTTTAAATATTTTTAAAAAAAAAAAAGGATGTTTAGTAATTTAGAATTCTTTGTCATCATGATAACTTGAATTTAGGGAGGGTTCCCTCGTTGAACAGAGCCGTTTTCTGTGATGAATAGATTTGGAAAAAATTCATAATGTGTATAAAATTTAAAAATTAAAGGGAAAAGTGAAATTGAAACTTTTGATTGTACTTAGTTTCACAAAAGTGAGCACCCCTTAAACATTATTAAAAATATTGTTTTATATCTTTTTATAATGCAAACTGAAGATTTAACTTTGATACAATGTAAAGTAGTCGTTGCAGTTTAAATAAACGTAAAATTAGGTGTGTTCAAAATAATGAACACCAGCATCAATGTCTAAACCGCTAGCAACAAAAGGGGAGTACCCCCTTGTGAAATGGACAATTGTTCCCAAAGTGTAAATTTTTTTATGTGGCCCCTTTTTCCAGCATGCCTTTAACTCTTTGGGCATGGGTTCTTTTGATTATTGCTTTCGTTTGGGAAAACCTCTTCCCTCCTCCATGATGTATCCGAGCTGGTGGGGGTTGAGACCTTGCCTCCCCCACCTTCCATTTGGGATGCCCCACATATGCTCAAAGGGTTTAGGTTGGAAAAAAAAACTTGTCCGTCAAAACCCCTTTACCCTCATTTTTGCGCATGGTTATTTTGAAGGGTTTTGGGGTCCTTATCATATTGGTATTCCCGGCCCCGGGAAGGGGGGGGGTCATGCCTTAACCTAAAATATTCAAACTACTCCCCCCAAAACAGCGCCCTTCACCCCAGCTCCCCCCCTTTCCTTTTGCAGGGGGGGCTCCCCCCCTTGTCCCGTTGTTTTTTTAATCGTCACTTTGTACTTGTTTGACATTTTTTTTTGTTTTTGTAAAAAGGAAAAGGGTTCTTTTAAAAAAATTTAAAAAATTTTTTTCTATAAAAATGTATTGATTCCCAAGGGGAGGGAGGGGCCCCTTCGGAACCCAGCCCCCTGTCCCCTGTATTGACGTGTCCCCTGGCGGGCCCGGAATTTGGGGGAAGTTGTCGCAAAGTGTTTGGGGGCCCGTGGGAAGTAGAATAGTAAGACAGTCCGGGTCAATATCAATGGCGCCAAAGCCACAAATCGAAAAGAGGGATCAAAAAAAAATAAAAAAGGGGCTCACAAAAAAGGGGTAAAAAAAACAGGAACAAAAACGGGGTAGGAGAACACCAGGGCGGTGGGGGTAAGGAAAACAAAAACAAAAAAAGGTGAGGTTCCCAAGGGGGGAGAGTAGCTTTCGGGAGTTTAAAAGGGATTTCCGGTCCGCCCCGCAGTGTTGGGGCCTACCGGGTCCTCCCATTGGTGGTGCCTCGCCCCCGTCAAGAGGGGCTGGGCCCCTGTAAATCACGAGCGCAGCGAAAAGTGTATCAGGGAGGGAGGCACTCGCTGTGCAGCCTGTCGGCATCTGAGAAACTTAGTGAAAGTGAAATAATTTTGGGGAAAGCCTTTTAAAAATATGAAAAAAATTTTTTTTAACAATGGAGAAATTTTGGGGGACAGTGCCCTGTTGTCTATAAATTTCCAACGGTGTACTTTAGGTAAATTATAAAATTTTGAGGACCTGAAGTCTTTTCAGTTTAACCTTTGCACTGAGTTCCATGCCCGGGTTTTGGTGGTTTGTGAAAGGGGGCCCCAGAAACCGCAAAAGAAGGTGGGGTTGCTGTCCCGGGGACATGCCGTTAAGGGAACGAGTTGGCACGTTCCGTTTTTAAAACCCTGATGCTTGGCGTTTGTTAGGTCGGGTTTAAATGGAATGGAAAGGGGCCCGCAGTTTCCAAAATTGTTAAAAACCCCTGAGTGGATACCGGGGGAAATCTTTAAACATTGGGTGAAGCCTTTGAAAGCTTTTTACCCCGGCAGGAAAGGTCCCCGGTCTTTGTTTCCTCTTCTGACGTTAAAAGGGATTATTAATGCCCCTTTATCCTTATGGGGGGCGGTTCCTTTGGGGGGCCCCCTATTTTCCCTTAATTCACTTCAGAGAAGTTGTAAGAGAATCTTTAGGAACCCCCCAGAAAGTTTAGAAAGTTTTGCGATTTTAACCCATAAGGGGTCAAATTGGTCTTTTCCTAATTTTATATGACGTAATTATTATGAATTCCCCCTAGTAATTCCCCCTTGGGGGAAAAATTAAGGTGGAGTGACTAAATTGGGAAAGGTTAAAAGGTATCTGAAATGAATTTCCCAGTGCTCCCCACGCTGCTATACAAGGTTGGGACGATTTGTTCCAATTGGGCTTGGGGAAATAAAATTCCAAAGGGTAATACCAAAAATCTTGACTCTTCCCAACCCAATCCCGCTTTTTTGAGGGGGACTGTTGATTGTTTTGAAAAGAACCCCAAGGGAAAAACAATACAGTTGGGTGTTGTGATCTTTGGTGGTTTATTCCAAATTATTTGAAAGTGCTTCCAAGGATGTGGATAAAGAATCCATGAAAAACAATCCCAGGCCTAATGTTGCGCTCAGCTTTGGCTTCCCAGTGGTTTTGGGGTTTTTCTCTGATTGTCCCCCAAGTGATGTCTATAATTCAATGTCTATTCTGTATGTGTAAAAAGTAAGATTTTCGTCAATTAACTTCTTAGCAGAGGTTTTAAAACCTTCTGCGTTTGGAACCCCAATAAAGTGGGGCGACGGTTTTTAACCCCCTTAAAAGCCGCAGTCAGTTTTGATTCTTGACAGGCCCCTTTTTTGGGGTTTTTGGGGGGGGTCCCAGGTGGGTCTTTTGATACTTTTAAAACCCATGTGATTCGAATTTGTTTTTCTTGTGCCCAATTGGCTTTTTGCGTCTTTTTTGGCCCGGGGCTTCTCCTTTAAAGTTAGGAGCATTGGCTGTTGATCCAATCCCTTTATTCCTTTAATTTGATTTCTTTTAAATGATCCTTGGGAAATATTGTGGGATCTCTAGTTGGGTTTTCATAATCTTTAAACAAATCCTAAATTGAAGTTATTGTAATGTTGACTGATAAATTTGGAAAAAAGGGGTTAAATTTTTCTTTTCGAATGGGTTTTTTCCGTTTTTTTTTTTTTTCCCCCCGTTGTTTTCCCCCCCCCGATTTCCTTAACCAAAAAAGGGATCAAATTCTTTTCTGTACTGCTTTGGGGTTTTAAATAATAAAAAAAATTTGCTGAAAAAAAAGGGTCCTGTTTTTTGGAAAAAATTTTTTAAAATTTGTTTTTGGGGAAAAGGGGGGTTTTTTTTTAAAAAGGGTTTTTAAAATTTTATCCCCAAAAAATTTTTTTAAAAAACTGCAATTAAGGGGGGTTAAATTGTTGGGGGCAAATTTTTTTAAAAAAGTTTTTATTGTTTTCTCCAATTTTGGCTTAGAAATTTGTAGAAATTTTTCCCTTTTAAAAAAATTTTGAACATATTTTTTTTTTGGGACCAGTCCGTTTTTGATGTGGTTTGAGGGGTGTTTAAAAAATTTCCCTCAAAAATGACTCCCAAGAACCCAACCTTCAAAACGCATTTGGTTTTTCCAGAAATTAAAGCAAAATGGGGATTTGGGGGAAAATATAAATGTTACTTTTTTTGCAAATTAAAATTTTTCCATTATTAGGAAACAGTGGGGAACCGTATTGCCCCAATTGAAGTTTATAGATATTTTCAATTTTTGCCCTAGTGCGCATTTGATAAAAAAATTCAGAATAGGGGAGGTGATGGACTTTGGGTTAAAATTTTTTAGATTTTTTTAAGGCCTTTTAGTTTTTAAAAACCCCCAAAGTCCCCTTTAAAATAAAACACCCCTAAAAAGCCCATTTGGAAAACAATTAAAAAATTTAAAGGGGGTTTTCCCCCCAAAGGGTTAAATTTTTTTGCATTGGCTGGAAAATGAAAATTTTTTTTTAATTTTTTTTTTTTTGGGAAATTTTTTTTTTTAAAAGGAATCGGGAAAAAAAGAACAAAATTTGTTACGAAGTGTTCGGGCTCCTTTGGTGGGTTAAACGCGTTTGGTTTATGGAGGGGGGTCGGGGGGGGGAAGTATTTGGTTTTTTGAAACTTTTGGGGGGTCCCCAATGTCGTATTTTGCAACCCCCCATTGTGGGGAACAGGGAAACCCCGAAGTCCCCCTCGGTTTTAAAAATTCTTGATCTTTTTGGGGAAGTGTATTTGATTTTTGGGCAATAGGGTTTTCATATTTTTTAAACCAGGGAGGAAGGGGGAAAAAAAAGGGGGCCCATTTTTTTTTATTTCTTTTTAAAATCTTTATTTCAAAGGGGTAGTAAAGGGTTTAAATGTTTAATTTTTGTAGTTTTAGGGGGGGTTTTTTTTTCAAAAAGTTTTACTTTAAAAGGGGGGGTCAAATAGCCCAGGCGGCAATTTTTCTGGGTTTATGTGGGGGGTTTAAAGGGACTGTTTTTCAAACAAAAATTTTTTTTGGGGCTATTATGGGGTTGCTTGAGCTTTTGTCGCTTTTTATCAGGGTTTTTTGAGGGGGTTTTGCCCTTTTTTAAGAATTTGGGGGGTTTTTTTTTAATTTTTTTAAAGCAGGGGTTTTTGCAATATTGGGATTAAGGGGGGTTTCAATTTGTAAATTTTTTTTCCGGGAAAATTTTATTTTTAAAAAGGGGGGGATTTTTGGGGGGTTGGGTTTTAGGGGTTTGGAGTTCCCTTTTTTTTTAAAGGGATTGGGGGGGGGTCCCTGTTTTTTAGGAACCTTTTGGGCCAAAAGGGTTGGTGGAATTTAAAATTTTTTTTTTCTGGCCATGGCCCAACCCAGGAAACCCGGTTTTGGGGGAAAGAAAAATTTTTTGGTAAAGTTTTGTGGAAGAGGGTTTGGGTTTGGGAATGGGCCCCAACTTCTCTGGGAAGGGCCTATGGTTGGAGGGTTCCCTTTTAAAAGGGGGGGTTAGTTTTGGAGGAAATTTTTGGGGAGGGTTTTTAAAAATAGGGACTGGGGGGGTCTCAAATCAAGTGAAAAAAAGTAGACCCCGAAAAAAATTGGTTCATGGGGAAAAGGTCGTCCTCTTTTTTAGAACCTTTTAGAAATTATTTACATTCAGTGGGACCCACCCAAGCATTAGGGGACATGTATGAATGGGGTTTTTCCCCCACCAGTTCTGGCCGTAAAAAGCTGTGTAGACCAGTTCTATAGATGTTGGACAGGCGACCCAAATTTGGGCAAATAAGTGCCGGTCCGCGTAAAGCCCTTTTTTGCACACCAAAGTTTTTGGGGCTCGGGGGGTTGCACCACATTTTTTAAAATGACACATATATTATTCTGGGCCCCCCAACAGTCGAACACCCGGGAAAAAGTTAAAGGGTGGCCTGAGATGGTTTCATTTGGCATTGACCCCCTTCTACGTATGTTTTGCAGAAGAAAGGTTCATACATTTCGGCGCGGTCTATATGCTAAAAAGCGTTTTTGAATTGGCTATCAGCTCGAATTCTATTGTTCCACCCATCGCTGGTGTTCCCTAGTGAGAAACCTTACCCCTTTTCAGAATTACTTTTGCCTCTCTCTAGCAAGTCAGTGTTCTGCTCTGCACTGATGAGGGAATTCCCACAGTTTTTGAAAATTTAACAAATAGCATAGCTATATTAAACTCTTTACATTTTCAAAGGGTCTGTTTTTGGTGTGACTTGATCTAAATCCAATAGAGGATGCTGCAGATTCTTAGGTCTTTTCCTATGAGCCTTTTGGTAGTAATAACTGAGACATGGCTGAAGGTTAAGGCTGTTAACTTACAGGGTTATATTTTGTTTTTGAAAGGGCCAGAAATGTGAAAAGGGGGGAGGTGTGGTCCACCTATGAATAGATTTTGCGTAAACAAATAAGTGAGGTCATATGGGGAGAATCATAGAGGTAAAACCCAATGAAATTTTATTTGTTTTCTATAAGTAACAAATAACAGATTTCACAGACATTAAAATATTTAGGCAAAATATGAGGCGCTATCAAACGGGTGGAAAATTTTAGGGGTACTCAAGTCCCGATTAAATTTTTTGGGGAAAAGAAACCCGTGAATCTATAAGGGTGCTTTCACACAGAGCTTTTTTGGTGCATTTTTGGTGCATTTTTTGATGCGCTTTTGGATGCTTTTTTTGTGTAGAAATGTACAGCATTAATTGCGCATCCAAAAAAGCATAAAAAAAGCACCAAAAAACCACTCCGTGTGAAAGCACCTTAAAGGAAACAGTTTTTTGGTCAATAATTTTACGACCATTACCTTTTTCCAACTAGAGGGAAGGTCCTTTTCGTTATAACACACCTGATAGAATAACAAAGATGCAGGTTGGGGGCACCTAGGAAATAGTAACTAAAATATAATAAATTTCCACATATCCCAATAAGGCGTTTTGTCGATGAGTCACAAAAACAGTTAACTGAAGGAATGTGAAGTTAGATCAGCTTAAAGAGGTTCTTAACTTCAGTGACTGGGAAAAGTTCTTCAAAAGTAAGTAAACAGATAGTACATGGGAAATTTGTAAAAGCATGTTAAAATTCATATTATGAGAGTTACATACTTTATGGCAATAAAAGCTTAAACATGAGAAAGCCAATCTGAATAAATAAAAACGTAAAGGAGACAATAAGTGACAAAAAGAAAGCATTTGCGCTTCTCAAGCAGGAAAGCAGTAAAGCACCATACAGCTAAAAGGAAATAAATAAATTATGTAATAGATAAAAATAACAACGCTGGAGACAAAGCCTCAAAGGAGAGTTTGCTGCTGCTGCACTGCTGAACTGCTTTGGATCAAAGGGTTAAAAGCTAAGTAGCCTAAGCGAGTATTCTGAGAGTGTAAGTGTGTCGTTTTGCTTAAGTGTGGGACTTAATATTGGGGGACTTTAGTTGGGGCTTTTAGAAAGGGCAGTATTATAAGATTTTTCATTTGTATCTGTATTTCTTTGTTTTTTTCTTTCCCATGAGCATGAAATGCTGTCTTTGGGCAAAACCTGGTAATGTATGGGCCATCCCTTTACCAAAAAGTTCGAGAGTCCTATGCTGTGCAAGATGTGGCACATGACATTTAGAAGCCTATATCCTGGATCTAAATGAGCAAGTGGCAACAAGAGATCCATTCCAATTGGAAGTGAGTTTGCTGCCACTGGCAATCATGCAGGTGTAGTGCTGGGGAGGATGGTAGATGGGGTGGGAACTGGTCAGTAGCTTGGTAACAGTTGAAAGAAGGGTAGAGGGGAAAGTGTTTGGGGGGTGTCCTGAACTGGCCCCCCACCCAACAAATTTGCAATTGGCGGATTAGGGGGATGTCGGGTCAGAAATAGCATTGCTGCAGCAAGACACTACCCCTGTCTGCTCCTTAAGATGGGGAATGGAGTGCAGGTAGGCTAGCAGGGGTGTAGTAGTTGGGGAATCCTTTTTAAGGGCAAGATGGGCAATCTGCCACGGACCGGGGTCGGGCGAACCGTATGGTGTTTACCTGGGGCCGGTTCGACATATGCGGATGGGCTGACAGATTGCTGGGGTGGGGTGGTGGAATAGCTGTCAGGTCACATTGGATCAATGACAAAATTAGAGTTTGGTGGAGGTCTTTAAAATGATTTAGGGACTTTGGCAAAAGCTCAAGGCAAGGACCTCCCGAGTAAATTTTTAGAAATATTACCCCGTTCCCCGGGCACACAGAGGGCAAGTGAGATTAGAGAGGTTAAAAGGTTTTGGCTCAAAATTGGTTTAGGGAAAAAGGATTTGGGTTTCTGGGAAATGGGCCCCGACTTCTGTCTTGGTACAAATCTATGCTAGGGAGGGGTGACCTAAATGGGGGGGGTGCAGCTGATTGGGGGACAAAAAATGGCCAGGAAGTTGGAGGAATATTTAAACTCGGGACTGATAGCGTGCAAGTATGAAGATAGAGAGTGGGAAATTTGGGGAAAAAATCAGGGGGTGGGTGGAGGGGGGGGTGTGCAATAGTTTAAAAAGAATAGGGGGAAAAGGGAATAAAAGCTAAAAAAAACTCTAAATTTCCCTGTAATAATGCCGGAGTCTGCCAAACAAAAAAATGAACTAGAATTATTAAATTTCAGAAGAAAATAGACATAGTGGGGATAACTGAGCATGCTGGCGAGGCTACGATGGGCGGTTTAATTGCAGGGTTACAGTTTATTTTTTAAGGGGGCCGGGGAAAAACCCGGGAAGGGGGGGGGGTGTCTGTGTCTTGCAAAATCCCCGTCTGAAGCCAACACTGCGGGGAAAATTAGGTACAGGGAAAAGAAAAAGGTGGAATTTTTTTATGGGTAAAATACATGGGGGGAATAACAGTAATTTAATTTTAATAGGGGTTGTACAGGCCCCAAATCTAAAGAACCCCCAGAAAATATGCTCCCCAGGCAAAAGTGAAGCATTATCAGAATGAGGTTTTTTATGGGCGAATTTAACTACCTAGACATAAAATTTGGGAAACTGAACCTGTAGCTCTTTCCAAAAGGAAAATGTTTTTGTCTATTTAAAGATAATTTTCCTTTCCCAATGGTGCAAGAACCCACTAGAGGAAAGGCCTTCTAGACTTAGTATTGCTAAAAAGACCAACAGATAACAAAGGTTTAGGGTTTAGGCGCCCTGGGAAAAGTGACCTAAAAATTTAAAAACTTCCATTATCCTTCGTGAGTTTTTTTTGGAGCAAAAAACACTGAATTTTGGGAAAGGGTAATTTTATCCTGCTTTTAAAAGGCCCCAAAACCCTTTGACTGGGACAAGGTGTTAAAATAGCAGAAAAAAATAAATGGGGATCTTTAAAAACATCTTAGGCCCCACTGTGTTGGTAATAAATATGGTAAAAAAAATAATTAGAAAAAAAGGAAAAAACCAAATTGGGTCAACAGAGATGTAAAGGAGGCAATAAAAAACAAAAAAAAAGCCTTTTTGCTACTAAAACAGGAGGGCCGTGAAGAGGCACTAAGAAGCTATAAGGGAAAAAAAAAAAAATATGTAAAAAAATTATTAAAGGAGCAAAACTGGAGACAGAAAGACATATTTCCTAGAAAGTAAACATAAACCCCCAAAAATTTTTTTAATATATAAATAGTAAAAAGATTAAAAAAAAAAAAGTTGGCCTTTTTAAAAAGTACTGGGGAGAGTGTGGAGGGGATGAATGAAAGCGAAAATTTAAACAATTTCTTCTCCACTGTATTTACGAGGAGGATGGTTCCTGTTGATGAGCAAAGGGGGGAGGAAATTTCCCCTTTAAAAGTTTCTTGTCTAAACCAGGGAAAAAGTGCAGCTCCGCCTTAGTAAGCTTAAAAAAAAACAAATCCCCCGGCCCTGTTTGGGATACACTCCGCGTGTCCTAAGGGGGGTTAAGTAATGTGATAGATAGGCCCTATTCTTAATATTTATGGAGGTTTTAAAAAACGGGGTATGTCCCAAAGGATTGGGCATAGCAAAAGTGGTGCATTTTTCAAAAAGGGGTCAAAAAGGATCCCGGAAACTTAGGGGGTAGTTAAAACCCTGTTTGGGGGGTTAAAATTTTTTTTGAAGGTTTTTAGGTGCTACCCGGATTTTTCTCACTGAAAATTAAAAGTTAAGCCGTCCAGCTGGGTTTATGAAGGGGTCGGTCCTGTCAAATAAACTCTCAGTTCTATGAGGAAAGTTGTTCAGACTGGATCGGGGTGAGGCACTGGTGTATATAAATTTTGGGTTTCTCTAAAGATTTGATACTGTGCCCCATAAAAAGGGTTTGGTAAGTAAAATGAGAATGCTTGGACTGGGGGGAAAATGTTTTCAAGTGGGTAAGTACTGGTCACTATAGAAAACAAAGGGTGGTAATTTTCGGTATATAATCAGGATGGATCCCTGTTTCCAGTGCGGTAACCGGGTAGTATTTGGCCCCATCCTCTTTAATATTTTTATAAAATGATCTTACAAGGGATTGCAAAGTAGAATATCGATCTTTGCAGATGATCTAAGCCTGTAAAGGATACACAAAAAAGGATAAAGTGTTTTTCAAAAGGGGTCTGGTAGGTTGGAGGCCTGGGCAGGAAGTGGCGAAGAGGTTTACATGATAAATGTAGGTTATGCAATGGGGGAAGAAAAAAAAATTACATGATTAATGTGAAATGGAAAAACTTTGGGGAAAAGTGACTTGGAAAGGATTGGGAATCCCGGTGGAAGTAAATTAACTGTAGCAGCCCGTGTAGGCAGAGTGCCAAGGCAAATGGATATGGGTTGTATTCAAGGGGCATAGATGACATGTGGGAAAATTATTCTCCCCTTTTAAAAAGATTTTTTAGACCCCAAAATGGAATATTGTTACGTTTTTGGGGACCATGCACAGGAAGACATTGTAGAGCTTGAATTGGGGACAAGGCGGGGAAAAAAATAAAAAAAGGCTGGGTGGATAATACCCGAAAAATTGCAAGGTTTTTAAGGGGTTTTTTAGTTTAGAGAAAAGACGGCTTCGGGGGAAATAATAAAAATGTTTAAATTATTAAGGGACAAATTAGGATTAAAGATTTATTTTTACCCGGAGTATTAGAACAAGGGGGGTCCTTTAGTCTTGAGGAAAGAAAGTTTTACATAAACATGAAAAGGATTCTTTTCTGTTTGAGCTGAGATGTGGAAAAATCTCTGCCCGAGGAAATTGTCATGGTAAAAATTTACTAAAGAGTTCAAAAAAAAGAAGGGGGGTTTTGGGTGCATTTTGGAGCATATAATATAAAAAAGTTTTAGTACTGGATTCTGGAGGGGTTGGATACATTTTAGAGGGAAATATATGCAAATTTAGTGACCGGTTTGGAGAAGGGTCTGGTAATTTCTGAGTAATATAAAAAGTTATAAAAATGGAAAACCGAGAATTCTTTTTGGATTTAAAAGGGCGTTGATCCGGGTTTATTCCGATTGAGATTGGAGTAGGAAAAAATTTTTCCCTAAATGAGGAATTGGCATTACCCCCATGGGGGTTTTTTCCTTCCTTGGATCAACACTTTAAAAAACTTTAGCACAAAGGCGAAAATGGATGGCGTATGTTTTTTTCAGCCTGACAAACTATATGTAACTATGTAACATGGAGACTTATTAACAATGAGAGTAAAAGTAACCCTAAAACATACATCATTTGCATAAATAATAAAAGATTTAAACTGAAAACGTTGGCCCTTTGAAAAGTGAAGAGCAATGTATTGTAGAGGGTAAAGAGAGGAAAGTAAATCTATTAGGCAATATTTCTCCACTATATTCACAGAGCAAACACCCCTGCAACCACATAGACTGTAAGCTCTTGCGAGCAAGGACTTCACACACATTCGTTGACTGTTGGCAGCTTTCACTATGTAATGTTTTGTTGTTTTTTTTACTGCACTTCTAGCTTCTACATTGTAAAGTACTGTGGAATATGTTGGCATTATATTAACAAAGATTATTATTATATTACTAAAATAACATAAAATATCTTCTGTCTAAAAAAGTGAAGCACCACCTAAAAAATATTAAAACTGACAAATCACCAAGTCCAGATAGTATACAATCCTGTGTTCTAATGCAATTGGTCCTAATAGGTCTAAATGCCTAATACTTATATACTTCTGAAATAGGGTCTAATCCTCAGGACTGGTACATAGCGTATACAGCTCCAATATTCTGAAAGGGATCAAGGCGTGTAAATTTAATCTCTGTTGTGGGTAAATTGTTTGAAGGAGGTGCTATAATGAAATCTTAATGAAAATTAATGTATAACTCTGTATCAGTATGAGTTTATGAAGGATCAGTTCTTTCCAACTAATCTCATCATATTTTATGGGCAGTGTAGCGTTAGACTGGAGAGGTGGATTACAGTTTGTCATATATATGATTTTGCAAAAGCATTTGATACTGTGCCAAATAAAACGAAGGTATGTAAAATGAGAATGATTGGCCCAGGGAAAAAACAGGTAAAACAGACATGGAAAAGCCCTTGGGAATCTTAGTTGTCAGTAAACTTAATTGTAGCAGCCAGTGTCAAGCAGCAGGCAGAAGCTGCTAAGGCGAGTAAGGGCTTGTTCACATGGAGTATACACTCCGTGTTACAAGTGCTTTACGGATCCATCTTGGGTTCCGCACTGTCGGTCCCCAAGATGGATCTAACAATTAGCAGTGAGATTCTCACTTCTCGCTGTGCTGAACACGCAGCAGCATTCACATGAGAGAACGCAGCTCCGTGTTTCAATAGCGCAGCGCAGCTAAGTCCACACAGCATTGTCAAAATTCAATGTACAGGGCCGATGGCAAATCCGAGCAACATCTGGCGGAATATACAACATGTTGCATATTCCGCCAAATTTTAAACCAGGTGGTAAAAAATCTGTGCTGTATAGACTACAGCATGAATTTTTTCATTGCTGTCTGTGCAGCACAGCATACTGTTGGATTTTCAGCGGATTCAAAATACTGAATCCGCTGAAAATCCAACAGTAGAGCTATGCCTTGTACACATAGCCTAAAAAGTATGTAATTCGGTTCACTGAAGCTTTTAGTAAGTGTATTGCTCAGGCCTTGATTTTTCTGGAATAGAGGAATGGTTGGATTGTGGCCCAGTGTTCCTCTTCCTGAGCTGCAAGTTTTCTAGTTAGTGTGGATAACCTAATAAGAGGAAAAGAACATGATGCTTGACCCTTTGGCGTTTAGGCGAGAGAGCCTTGGGTGTATTTAGAGCCCAGGTGGGAAGGTGATTAGTTTCTTCTGCCCTTATTTATGCATGTTGTTACTACTATATAATTTCTGGATTTTGCCACAATAAAGCCAAGAACGGACTTCTAAAGCAAAAATGTATGTGGACTTCTTTCCTGCATGCCAATTTGTAGGGTCTCCAGTGGCCCAATGTGTTAAGCACCTAATTGGCATAAGAATGGAATGTGAGTAGAGATGATTCTAACAAAGTGGAATTCGTTTAGAATTTCAGGAAAACTTCGGTTCTGAACGAAGTCGAACTTTGGGGTACTTCGGGTGAACGAAGTGTGCTTTTCATTGATAAAAAGGCTGCGAGCACATGGCGTTCATGGGGCAAAGAACTCTGGGAGGAAGAAGGGATAGCCCGCTTTACATGTGCAGAGGATGAAGCCAATCAGAGACCGGCGGGATTCTGTGACGTCCACCGCAAATATATAAGTCCCGGGCGCGACGCTGGGAGCTCATACTCTCTCACTGTTCTGATCAGGGAAGGTGCTGCTGCGGCTGATAGCTCTTACTGAAGAACTGATTTTTATACAGCGATTTTTGTGGGGTGTCACAGCTTATCTCAGAGACTGCTTCTCTTAAGTTCTATTTTTGATTTTTTTTTTGGGGTTTCTCAATTTTTGGGAAATTTTCTCCAAAGGGTTTTAATTGGTTTTTTTCACTTTACTCCAAAAACCCTTTTTCCCCCCCAAAAATATCATTTTTTCCTGTCCTAATTCACAAAAAAAAAGTTAATTAAATTTTTCTCTTGTTTGTAGCCTGGCATTAAAACCCTAAAAGAGGAGTTTTGTGGTGGCTCTTCTTTGGCGCAATTTCTTTGGGGTTAAAAATTTTAAAAGCGGTTGTTTTTTTCAGCTTGGTGATTCCAAGAAAATTTTTTTTCCCCCAAAATTTTTTCTTTTTTTCTGAGCCAAATTAAACCCAAAAGGTTAAAAAATTAAACTTTTTCTCTGTTGTAGAAAAAAAAAAAAGGCATTGTACACGAAAAAGTGTTGTTTGTGGTGGAACTTCTTTGGGGGGCAATTACCCCGGGGATAATTGCTTTTTTTTTCAGCTGTGGGACCCCAAGAAAAGTTCTTTTTTCAGAAAAACTACTTTTTCTTGTACCCAAATTTCCAAAAAAAGGGTTAATTCAATTTTATTTTTGGGGTTTGTTGCTAAAAACGGGTTTTAAAAATACAGCATTTTGTGGGGCTCTTTTTCGAATTTCTCCGGGGGTTAAATTAAAGGTTTTTTTGGGTGTTGATCGAAACGTTTTTCCCCCGCCAAAATATACATTTTTTACCAAATTCACAAGCAAATTTAATTACAAATCTCGTTGTGTACTAAAAAACAGTCAATTTAAAACCTAAAAATTTTTGGGGGCTAAATTTTTTGGGCAATTTCATCCGGGGGTTTAAATTAAGCATTGTTTTTCAGCTGGGGTGACTCAAGAAAACCCTATTTTCACCCCCAAAAATATATACTTTTTTCCGTACCCTAATTCAAAGCAAAGGTTTAATTACAATTTTATCTCTTGTTGTGTGGGTAAAAAACAGGCTTGTAACCGCTACAAAGCTAGTATTTTGGGGTGGCTCAATTTCTTTGGCGCTTTTTTACATCCAGGGTTTAAAATTAAGGTTTTTTTTCACTGTGGTGACCCCAAGAATCCGTCTTTTCACCGCCAAAATATTACATTTTTCCTGTAGCCAAATTCACAAGAAAGGTTAATTTACAATTTTTTTCTTGTTGGTGCGTAAAAAAAAACGCCATTGTAACACGCTACAAAGCTGTAGTTTGGGGGGGCTCAATTTTGGCGCAATTTACACCCAAGGTTTAAAAGTATTTTTCTGCAGTTGCACTCGTAAAAGAAATTTCTTTTTCACCGCCACAGAAAAAATTTTGTAGAAAATTCATTTCAAAGGGTTTAATTAAGCCTTTAAATTTCAGTAAAATACACGGGTTTTTAACGGCACATAAAATAAATTTTTCCGGCCTTTGGGAGGCAATTTTATACAAAGGGGTTTTACCCAAGCTTGTTACTGGGTTATTTGGGCAAATACAGGGG
Organism: Phyllomedusa bahiana; assembly: GCA_025379985.1. Classification (NCBI taxonomy): domain Eukaryota; kingdom Metazoa; phylum Chordata; class Amphibia; order Anura; family Hylidae; genus Phyllomedusa; species Phyllomedusa bahiana. The sequence continues at coordinate 9,324 of JAODAL010054740.1, read as the reverse complement.
TGTTATTTATCATATACAGATATCTTCATCAAACAGTGTATTTACATTTTAAAAAAAAAAGTATGTCAGAAGAGAGGTGGAGGCTTCACCTGCGAGTGGCAGGGGGCCCACCTGGAACGGGGCCGGGGGGTCGGCCCCCAAAGGGGACTCGCAGCGGGGGTCCCGGGGTGAGGCCCAATGCCGCTGCCCTTGCTCCCCTGTGTTTTCAGCCCCCAAGGGGTTTTGATTGGTTGACAGGTCATCCACTTCCTCCAGATGACATCTGAAAACCCAACCCAAGGTCGGGGGAACGTCAGAAACAACCCCTATTGGATGGCCCGGGGAAGGGGGTCAGCGGCCCACCTGTCCTCCCCCGCCTCTGTCCCATCGGTTCCCTCAGCAGAGATTACTATGTGGTCTGGGCTAGGCCCTTATAGGAGGATAACAATTTGAGGGGGAAGTCAGCAGCTACTTGGGCAGCGAAGAAAGGGGGCCAATATCCCCTGCTTCTTGCAGTAGGCCGGCAAAAGTTTAGATTGGAGGTGGATGGGAGGTCATGTTGTGAGGGGTCAGCCCCGGCATACCAAAACCGGGGAGGGACAGCAGTGAGATGAAACACAAAAAAGATGTGATGTGCCACCGACTTTGGGGGGGGTGAGCAAGGGGGTTCATCTCGTCAGAGAAGAGGGCGTCAGCTTGCGGCCCGCAGCGGGGGCAGCCGCAAGTGGGTTTTGGTGGCCGGAGTGAGGATAGCAGCATGCGAGGTCGGGAGCAAGCGGGCCACGGGGTAGAAAACCGCTTCGAGGTTCCAAAAGAAGAGGGTACAGGGACTCAGCGAGGCAGCGGGGTATTTTCCCTCTGCGGAACCCTGGCGGTAAAATCATACTCCCGGGGGGTTGGCAGTTCTTTGCTAAGCACCGGGAGGGCCGAAATGGGTTATGAGAATCTGTGGCAGAAAATGAAAGGGGGCCAGAGAGAACTTTGGGACCACGGGCCCCGTTCAACACATGAGCGTCACCCCGGTGGCCCGGGGGAAACGTGGGTCGATGTGGTGGTCCCTCCTGCCGCCCCGAGCAGCAGAGCGGCCAGTGCCCCCCTGCCTTGCAACCCGTCAAAGGGTCCCCCCTTGCAGAAGGGAGCTGTTTCTCTTTGACATCATCTCCCGGTCCAGGCTCCTCACCTCGACTCATGTCGCCGCGTCGTTCAGCAAGGCGTTGCAAAGAACAACGTATGCATCCAACCATCCCAAGGTGAGCAGCTGACCGTGCCCTGTCCAAATTTTTGGGACTGCAGTCCCCCCCCTTTCCAAATGGTGGCCCTGACCTTCGGACTAATGGCTTGTGCCGAGCCCAGATGGAGAGTTCCAAGCCGTAATTTCTTTTCCAAAAAGGCAGTACCAGCACTTCATAAATATTTTGAAAAAGAAAGTGGGCCAGTCCTTGAGCTTTTCGGTTTGTTCCCGGTGCCGGGAGTGGGACGTCTGGGCTGTAAACTACGGTCACGGGCCCGTACACTTTTGGGGAATGTGCTTCCCGCCCCGGCACCCAACAACTTGGACAGGAGACGCCGCTTTCTCCTCCACGTTTCAAAAATTGGGGTCCCCGGCCCCAAAGTCGCCTCCCCCTCCCCACCCCCCCACCACCCCCAAAGCTCCACTAACCGGCCCCCGTCATGCGTTTTTCACCCCGTTGCCTCGGGAAGAAGCCCCCAAGGGGGGGAACGCTCCCCGTCATGCGCAAGAAATGATTTTTGTTTCTCCCCCGCCATCTGCAAATCGGAACCATGGTGACGGACAATGGGGAGTAAATGGTGTCCCCGCTGGGACCAGGAGGGATGGTCCATCGCCCTGCATGGGACGTGTTCAATTGGTTGTGAAAAGGTTCCTGAAGTCTTGCAAGTCTTTTAGAAGATTCGAAAAGGCCCGGAAAAATGTGCATGCACTTTATCCATTCGTTCAAAGCCAGGAACACCCCCTCGAGTTGCGCGGCAGAACGGCCTCCCCCAACACATCGTATGCGATGTTTTCCCCCCGTTTGGAATTTCCCGCCCGCCATGTTGGGCCGACTGTATGAAAGAGAAAAAACCATTAACGATTTTTTTATGATCCAGGGGAGGGACTCCCCCCGTGTAACTTGGGTGTAGCCATGGCAGCTAGCGGAAACCCGCCGTTTGTTGAGGGCCCTTTGAGGAGGCCCCGTTAGTCAGTGCCAGGACTCGGGATGATAACTAACCATGCTTTTTTGTCCTGGAACAGATGCTGAAAAATCTGTCTGGGCAGGGGGCTGGGGATGTGGCGACCATTCCGGCCAATGAGTCCGGTGGGGCGAAAAAGGGGGGGGGAGGACATTGGAGCAGAAGATTTTTTGGTGGAATTGGGGGATTTTTTTACCCAGGTGACAAAAGGGGGAGGAGCAGGGCAGCTGGAGGAGGGAGATGGGGAGAGGAAGAAAGAGGAGATGACCCGCAAGCACCGTGGCAGTATACAGTGGAGATGGAGGCGGGAAACCCCTCGGGGTTCACTTGTGCAGATGGCCCCCCAGCATGCGATTTGCTGGCTAGTGACAGCAATAGTCAGCACCGCAGGGGGATGACTTCTGGCTTCCCCCCCTATTGGACCCTCGCTACGGTCCCCAAAAGGGGGCCCTTTTTCCTAGCTTTTGAGAGGGAGGACAAACTTTAAAACTATAGGGAAATCCTCCTAGTCATTGGCCCTTTCCTATGTGCGGGATCTCCCTCTGAAGGGCGACCGGGGGGGTTCCCCCTACTACTGCCCTGGTGCTGGGGAAAAAGGGGGGGGTGGGAGTACCACTCCTCACGCAACCAAGTCTGGGTCATGATGAGCAGCTTCCTTCACCCCCCTAGTGAGGAGGGTAGTAGCCGCAGCAGCGCAGGACCCGGAGCAGTCCCCGAACCAAAAAGGTGATGGCTATTGGGAAAAACACTCTGCCACCCATAGAAGTTCCCCCGGACTACTGGGCAGCCAAACTGGATGTGTGCCGAATTGCGAGTTTGCAGTGGAGGTTTTTGGCCCGGGCCCGTGTGTGGCTAGAGGGGGTTCCCGTGCGGGGGGGCCTCGTTACCCCAAGGGGGAAACCCCCCTTGTCCCCGGGAAATGTGGGAAAATTGACCTTTTTTCCCGATAAACAGGTGGATCGGCCAGGATTTCCACACACCCAAGCCTTAGGGTCAGTCTGGGGGGCAAACTACCTGCCTCGCCACTATTCTGATGCCGCCCCCCCACCTGATGCCAAATTTTGCTGACAGTTTTTCCCCTTGCCTACCCCCATCTTTACAGGGTGGTATTGGCCACCCACCTCAACACTCTGTCATTGTGCCACTCTATGACCTCATGCTGTGGTTTTTGGGGCCGGACATCCCCCTGTGTCACTGTGCCCCCTTTACCCCAGCTGTTGCTCCCGCCGCCATCACCCCAAATCTCTGTCATTGTGCCCCCTCGTGGGCCCACTCCTTTTTTGCCCCTCCAGAAGTCATGTGCCAATGTCGACCCATGTGCTGCTGTGGCTGCTGCCGTGACCTCCACCTTGCATTGTGCCACGTTACCTCATGTGCTGCTCCTGCCCCCTACTCTTGCATTTCCCCCTCGTGGCCTCACCGTTTTTTCCCCCTCCAGAAAGTCATTTGCCACGTTGACCCCATGTGCGCGTGGGTGCTACCGTGACCTCCACCGTGTTATTGTGCCACTCTGTGGCCTGTCTGTTTTTTTCCCCCTCCAGAAAAATCATTGTGCCACTGCCTACCCATGTTGCCGTGGCCCCCACTCCAGCTTGTGCCACTCTGTGGCCCCCCCCTGTTTTGCCACTCCCGAATGTCTTTTGTTGCCCCCCCCTGTCCTGACCTCCCATTGGCTTTTCCCCGGCCCTGTGGCTTGCCCCCCCCGTGACCCCTTCCACACTGTTTTTTTCCAAATTAGTGCCACTGTCTGACCCCCATTTTCTGCTGTGGGGTGCCCATCCACCTTTCTTTTTATTTGCCCACGCTGTGGGCCCCCCACCCCCAGTTTTTGCCACCCTTTTTTCCCCCCCAAATGAATTGTGCCCCTGCCTGACCTCATGCTGCGCTACCGTGACTCCCACTGGTCCCTTGTGCCCTCTTGGCCTGCTACTGTTTTTCCACCCCCAGAATGTCATTTGCCCCCTGTTGACCTCATGCTGCTGCCCCTACCTCCCCCTCAGTCTTGTGCCACTTGAGGCCTATCCCTTTTTTCCCCCTCCCAAAAGTCTTGTGCCCCTGTCTGACCTCATGCTGTGTGGCTCGCCGTCACCTCCAACTCTGTCACTAATGTTGCCCCTGACTCTCAGTTGTTTTTTTCCAGCTTTTGCTGTCATGACTTTTCGGGACATTTCCCGCTTAGTTTTTTGGTCAGTTTTTCCCTTTAAGTCCAAGGGAAAATTTTTTAGTGAAGCGATTTAAGAGCGGGGGCAGTATGTGTGAGTCATACTAAAACACAACATTGTATGAAGACCAAACAAAGCTCCCTCTGCATATTTAAGCATGGCACAACGTTCTACAGCACCCTGCAGGCTCTGTGCAGCCTGGAAATAGCTGCTTTTTAACGCGATTCGTGCCGAAGTGACCGAATCGAATTTTTGAGAAATTCGCCCATCTCTAAATGTGAGTAATGTTTACTCTGCAAAAAGCTCATTAGACCCTTAGTTGAACTTCATAGGGGGTGTAGTTTCCAAAATTGGGGTCACTTGTTAGGAGTTTTCACTGTGCAAGTACCTGAAAACCAATCCAGAAAATCTGTGCTTCAGAATCTAGATGGCGCTCCTTCCCTTTTAAACCCTGCCATGCATATAAATACAACACTTGAAAAAGGAATCCAGTATACCAAGACCGATCCTACCAATAATACCACTATACAAAGACAAAATAATATTGCCACACCAGGACCACATATTTCCACTACATAATAGCTGAATAATACAAAACACTATTATTGAATATAAACCATTAAACTAGGACAATATTACCCTCTGCAATGAACACATAGATACCAGCTGTACAAGTGTGCTCTGCAGACAGTGTAAGTGATTACATAACAGTTACATGCAGAGACTTCCAGGTGATGTCTTCTCTGTTAGGAGTTCTTCTCTTTCTCTTTTCTTCTCCATATGGCCCAGACAATCATGACGACTTCTACAGGTCACGACCCATTTCTGCAGAATTTGCCACACAAATATCTTAGACGCCTTACTTTTTTCAGCACCTGCTTAACTATTGCCTCATGTCTATGCAAACTATATTCCCCATCTGCAATGCCCCAAATGGTAATAATGACCCTCTTGATTCCCCACATAGTAACACTAACTCTAAATAATAAAAGTTCTTTTTGTCTGCCTCTATCTAGTAGGCAACCCCCAAATTAGGTAGGCAGAAAGGTAAACCTCCTTTTAGAAGGATAAACCCCAATTAAGCAGTTAGCGCCCCCAAATTAGTTATGCAGACAGAAGGTCCTTTCTATTAGGTAAGTAGGCAAGCCTCCCGCCCATTTCAAGACACCCCTGACATCTTGTATGCTGCAAACCTAAAACAACCAGCAGTCTACAAAACTAATTGGCAGTACACCTGATGCCTCCATGCTCTAATATAGTTTTTATCTACTTGTGTATACTTAGGATGCAAAAAAACAGTTAAATAAGCAGCACCAACATACCTCTAACCCCGCAGGACAGACCCTGGAATCCAGCATTGTCCCACTGGATTTAAGATGATTGGGAATTATGGGTGTAAATCTCCTTTATATAGCAGCAAGCCCAGGAAGTGAGTAATAAATTAAGACTGACATGAGACAAAATTATTGTTAATTAACAATAAGATTGAGGTCAAAATTAGTCAAAGGTCTGTTCCCGGAAAAACAGATGAGCAGTATCATGTGAGACAGTAAAAGGAACTGTCAGGCCCTAGGAAGCATAATAAGACGTCTTACTCATGTTTACAGTGGATCTCTCTAAGATAGATAAGAAGTCAGATTGTAGATAAAGACACTGATACCCAAAGGCAGCAAGAGATCTGCAACCAACAGAAAAAAGTAGTGAAAACAAGCATCATCTCTTACCTAGATGTACCCAGAACATTTGCTAAACTACTTTGACAACGCACAGTGGGCCTCATTTATGAAAAACTGTCTAACACTAAGGATATGTTCACACGGCGTATTGTGGCGCGTACTCTATGCACCGCAATACGCTGGGTGTTTTAGAAGTGTGTGCTGGTCAGCGCGTACTTCTAAAGTACGGGGGGGCTGGCCCTGTCTACTGCCACTATCCACGGCACGCGAGCACTGTGAAGAAGTGACATGTCACTTCTCTTTCCTGCCATACAATATGCGGGTATTGTACACCAGGGAGACGGACATAATTCATAGCTCTCTATGAGAGCTATGAATTACCGTAATTTTGAGGGGCATTTCTGGTGTATTGAAGCGCAAATACACTCCGAAATGTGCCCCACAGTTACGGCATGTGAACATACTCTAAGACTATCTTTGTTGCCCATAGCAACCAATCAAAGCTCAGATTTCATTTCCTTTTTTGCTCTGGAAAAATTAAAGCTATGCTCCGATTGGTTGCTATGGGCAACAAAGACAGTCTTACAGTTAGACAATTGTGATAAATGAGGCCCAGTGTGCTTTAAATGGGAAGTTGGTGGTTTTTAATTTAATTAAGGAATTGCAGACTTAGGGAAAAAAAATTAAAAAACCTTACTTGCCTCCTTACCCCCATCACTGTACTTCCGACATTGCTCAGGTCTCTGCTGATCTTTGCTTCTTTGTATATAGTCTCGACACACAGGAAATGGCTAGGAATACATTTTTGAAGGTATGCATAAAATAATTGATACTGACATTGACCTCTGTGAAATATACGAAATTAATCTACGCAGAATTTTGAAACTAAAATTTACTTGATGAGAAAAGGAAAAGGAAGATAAGATGTATTTGTATCTGTTGGAAATATTTCTCTCCTACAAAGTTATTGAAAAAGGGCAAATGGATAATACTGATTAGATATACACATGGAAAAGAGAGGATCATGAAACCACCTTGCCTGACCATGTAGAGGTGAAATGCTTTAATAAGAGGTCTTTAAAATTTGGAACAGATGGTACCGGTATTAGAAATTCAACAAAACACAAAGAGCTAACACTGCCAAGAGGATTGTCAGCTGTAGATCCACCTAAAATAATTCATAAGTAATAAGACATAAGAAATTAGTGATATAAAAAACACTGATGTTGTTAGGGGCCCCCGGAGCAGATAACCAGAACAGGGAAAACAGATTCCCCCCAAATCTGGCCCTGCCTGCTTGCTTTCCTGGCTCTAGGTAGTCGGTGGCAACTGGGCTGCGGTCCCTACCCTAAGTGAACACACAAAACAGACAAGACAGACAATACAAAAAGCTGGGAGTTGGACAAACCGGGTCAAAAACCAGAACAAAAACGTCAGGCAGAAAGGAGAGTCAAAGGAGAAGCATAAGAAATCCGCAACCAAAAAGACAAAGTATAAAGCACACCAGATATAGCAAAACTATCACCGGCAAAGACTTCAAGCAGAAGGGGTTATAAATGGGAAAGCAGGGACCAAGTCCAGAGTGTGATTCTACTGGCTCCCTGACATCCAGAACACAGCCTGGGTGGTGCAGACAGGTGTTAATCAACCCTTATCAAAATCCCCGCCGTAAGAAAGAACAGAGCAGTAGCGATAGGGTGAAAAAGTAGTGCAAACCAAAAAAAGCACAGATGTGACAGTACTCCCCCCCCCCTTTTAGGGGGGGCCCCCAAAAACCCTCAGGGAAAATCCCAGGTTTGGGAAGGGTTCGGTTTTTAAATTTCCTGTGGGGGGGGAGGCCTTGACAAGACCCATGTCCGCTTCTCAAGGCCATACCACTTCCAATGGACGAGATATTGGAAAGGGAATTTAACCGAGGGAATCGAATTTTTCAACTTCAAATTCCAGTGCCCCGGGGACCCAACAGGAGGGGGGGTTTAGACACTGGTAACACTGGAGAAATATATTTTTTAGAAGTGATAAATGGGATTATGATACAGAAACTACTAGGAAATTGAAACCCTGAATAAGATGTCGGCAATATGATAGGGAACTTATTTCCAAAAGAACTTGAGGTGCAAGTTCTTTTTAAACAAAAAAATGCTCTCCCCACTAAAAATCTTTTCCTGAAGAGCATTTTTTTTTGGCCTGTTTAGTTGGTATTTTAGGCTTTAACCAACTCTGAAGAGCCTGGGCCCAGATGTGCACAGACGTTGGAAAGTTAGTTTGGCGTGGGTTTTAACAGACTTTGGCCCGGCAAGCGAGAACGTGGTTTAAAACCCATAATTAAAAAGGGCATGTCAATGTTGGGAAATTTCATTCTATTGTTAAAGAAAATTTGCAAAGGAAAAGATCCTTTTTCCATTTTTTGGACAGGCACAAAAGTCTTAAAAATTTTCAAGAATTTGGTTAGTCTCTGTTCCCTTTCATTTTTCAGGTGAAATGCGAAGGAAAAAGATAGAGAGTCCCAATGTCCAAAAAATTCCCCTCGAATCTAGCCCAAAAACAAACCCCCCTATAAATACAACATTTTCAGGGATACCCTGAAGAGAAGTACGTGGTTGATGAATTTATAAGCGCTTGGCGTGGGGGGTTTTTTTAAGAGGCATCAGGGGACCTTTTTGAAAATCTATCACAAATGCCCAAAATAAGGGTTTTTCCCTTTTTAGTTAGGCAAATCACTTTTAAATCCTTTCTGGGGGCTTTATCTGGAAACATAACTTTCTGCAGGCCCCCCCAAAAATCATGAAATCATGTGACCATGAGGGGGCCCCAGTGGGGGCTAGGGGGTATACTTGGCCAGCAATATCAAGGGTCCCCGTTAATATAGACGTGAACTTCCTCAAGCACCCGGAGGCGAGATTGGGGGGGACAAACAGTTTTCTGCTTTAGTGTTCCTGGGGGGCAGATCTTAGAGTTTTTGATGGAAGTGGTGAGATCAGATCCCTGATGGCTTTCCCATTGGGGGACAGGATTTTTAAGAGCTCTTGATTATTTCGGCACAAAAATATGAGACAGTACGGAGGCATCCACCTTAACATTTTTTTATCCAGGACGGTAAGTCGTGAAATAAAGTGGGGAAAAAATGGCCTAGCGTGCCCCGCTGGGGGAAAATCATTTGGCACTATCCCGTTACAGTAAATTTTTATGATTACCGTAATCAATCTTTCCCCCGCAAGGGGAAAAGTCTCCAAATCCCCAATGCCCCTTAATGGTAAGAGTTCATGTTTCTCAATTTTATGGGTTTGTAAAGATAACCCTGAAAAAAGCATGGG
>JAODAL010054739.1:0-24437 GCA_025379985.1 Phyllomedusa bahiana | reverse complement strand
CACGTCGGCAGCAGATCTCCTGCTGTTCGCCACCTAGTGGCAGAATCCTGCGACCGTCTGAGGTCGGTCGGCCACAATATATATATATTCTGTCTCTCCCAGTTGAAGTGTACCTACCATAAAAATTACAGACCTCTCCATTCTTTGTAGGAGGGAAAACTTACAAAATCGCCGATGTATCAGGCTATAGGTGGGTGACTGGTAGGTAGGTAGGCTATAGGCGAGCCCTTGGTAGGTTGGCTATAGGTGGATTCCTGGTAGGAAGGAAGGCCGAGCCCCATTATTAAAAAAAGAAAAAAATAATGTACTTTCTCCACAATCCCCCGACGTGCCAACAGCAGGCCAGCTTCTGAGCCTAGAGTGGGCAGCGCGATGATATGATGTCCTCGCGGCACTAACATCATTAATCGCGGCTGAGGGTTAAGGCCAAAGGCCTTAGGTTTGCCAGGCAGATTAGCAGAGAAGAGTGCCAGTGGCGCTCTGCTAAGGCCATGTAGTCAGTGCCCATGAATACCCGGGACAGAGGGTCCAGGCATTATGAGGCAGGATGCGCCAGGCCCCTCGGGATGGCGGGCCCTGTAGCAGCTATGGCAGTAGCTAGTGATAATTCTGACCCGATTCTACCCCTGATCATGACATTTGCTAACGGTTGTGATACCCACCATCATTTTCTGATTTCATGTGGTAATCTATGCAGCAAGAAAATTAAACACAAGCATATAGCTCTTGATTAGAATTAATCCTAAAAGTGATAAGTTGGATTCATAAATATTACATTATATAACCATTTCTATAGTATTTAACTAGTGAGTACACCCCTCACATTTTTGTAAATATTGTATGATAGGTTTTCATGGGACAACACAGAAAGATATGACACTTTGATACAATGTAGTCAGTGTACAGTATGAATAACAGTGTAAATGTGGTGGGCCTTCAAAATAACTCAACACACAGCCATCAATGTATAAACCGCTGGCAACAAAAGCAAGTACACCCCTAAGTAAAAAGGAACAAATTATGCCCAATGTGTCAATATATAGTGTGGCCACACCAAATATTGACACGTTGGGCAAAATTTCCATGCATTTCCTTAACCTGTGAAGTTCTAGTGAATTCCATGCCCAATGGATCTGCCACTGGAATCCTCTTCCACTCCTCTATGACGACATCACGGAACTGGTGGATGTAAGAGACCTTGCGCTCCTCCACCCTCCATATGAGGATGCCCCACAGATGCTCAATAGGGTTTAGGTCTGGAGACATCCTTGGCCAGTCCAGAACCTTACCCTTAATTTCTTTAGCAAAGCAGTGATTGTCTTGGAGGTGTGTTTGGGGTCATTACCATGTTGGAATATTACCCTGCGGCCCAGTTTCCAAAGGGAGGGGATGTCATAGTACATATTGACATTCATGGTTCCCTCAATGAACTGTAGTTCCCCACTCATGCAGCCCCCAAACCATGACACTCCCACCACCACACTTGACTGTAGGCAAGACACACTTGTCTTTGTACTCCTCACCTAGTCACTGCCACACACGCATGACATCATCTGAACCAAATAAGTTTCTCTTGGTGTTGTTAGACCACAGGACGTGGTTCCAGTAATCCATGTCCTTAGTCTGCTTGTCTTCTGCAAACTGTTTGCAGGCTTTCTTGTGCATCATCTTTAGAAGAGGCCTTCTTCTGGGATGTCAGGCATGCAGACCAGTGTGATGCAGGGTGCAATATATGATCTGAGCACTAACAGGCTGATCACCCACCCCTTTAACCTCTGCAACAATGCTGGCTGCACATACATCTGTTTTGAAAAGACAATCTCTGGATATGACGCTGAACACTTGCACTTAACTTCTGTGGTCGGCCAGGGCGGGGCCTGTTTTCAGTGGAACCTGTCTTATTAAACCACTGTACGTTCTTGGCCATCGCGCTTCAGCTCAGTTTCAGGGTGTTGGCAATCTTCTTATAGCCTACACTATCTTTATGTAGAAAAAAATTCTTTTTTTCAGATCCTCAGACAGTTCTTTGCCATCATGTGCCATGTTGAAATTTCAGTGATCAGTATGAGAAAGTGTGAGAGCAATAATTACAAATTTAACACACCTGCTCCCAATTCACACCTGAGACCTTGTAATACTAGCTAGTCACCTGATACTATGGAGAGAAAAATGGCAAGTTGGGCACAATTTGTCCATTTTCACTTAGAGGTATACTCATTTTTGTTGACAGTGATTTAGACATTGAAGGCCATGTGTTAAAGGGGTTTTCTCATCCCAAGCCTTTGCAGACTTGAGCTGTTTCTCTGTCTCTTACAGCTTCAAATCCAGCTTCAAATCCCAGTAGGCGTGTCTCTACTCCCAGTAGGCATGTCTCCACTCATTGAAGACTGGAAACATCATCATTCTGTGTGAGCAATGAGAGAGAGGATGTTACAGCTCTGCAGACCTCCTGCAATGGTCAGTTGTCATGCCTACAGAGCTGGATGTGTTATATGGGGGGAGAGAGAGTGAATCTAGCATCTAGAGACTCAGTAATTGCTCAGATCCTTTACATAGAGCTATCACTGGGAGATGAGCATAGAGGAGCTCAGGCAGCACTGTAGCAAAATAAACGGATGCGATTCTGCAATGATGAAAAAAGATGGACTACTTTATTGCAAAAATGGAACGGGCTGTCACAATCTATCCCTTGTTTACAGCTCAGGCAGCCTTTACTACACAGACAGCAGCCAGCACAGAAAGCTGAGGCAGCTAGTTTCACTTTCATTTTCCACGGCTCAGAGGGGAGTCAGCACAGAGTGCAGGCAGCCAATCTCAGCACAGGGGGCTTGTCCCAACCAGGGGGCATGTCCAAAGAGGGTTGAACTAAATATCAGTCCGCTAGTCACAGTAAAGGGGGCATGGCCTGGCCTCAGGCTGCTGATTGAGCTCTAGACACACACAAATTAGCTCATATCTGCTATACTAAATGATTTAGGTAATGAAAACCAGTTGCAAAAGTGTTTATTTTTACTGTCCCCATCATTACAGATATGATCTTTGTAGCAAGAAAACCCCTTTAAGTTAATCTTAGGGCACACCAAATTTACACTGTTATACAAGCTGTATACTGACTGCTTTATATTGTATCAATGTGTCATATATTCATTGTTATCCCATGAAAAGATACAATCCAATATGTACTGAAATGTGAGGGGTGTCCTCACTTGTGTGAGATCCTGTATCTTAAGCTGTCATGAAATTTCAGGTTACTTTTCAGAACAAGCTGTTGTGTGTTTACATATGGAGCAGCAGGATTGATCTCAAAACTCCTTATCTCCTTCCTTTCACCCACATTTTTCCCACCCATGGTTGAACTTGATGGACATATGTTTTTTTCAACCGTTCTAACTATGTTACTATGATTTGATGCCACTCTAATTTTACAATTTTTTATTTATTTTCTTTACAGTTTTTCTCTCTGCAAGTTCATTTCTAGTTTACAGATGTCCCAAAGCTAGGTGATAGAGACTGGACATTACAGAACAGTACGGTATGGTGTGAGCTGGGAATCACATACATAACTATCACGGTAACAACTGCTATAGGGCTCAGAGCTGGAAAGGGGCCCACTCAGTTGTAAGAACATTGAATCTTTTTGAAGGGAATAATAATTTGGCTGGATTCCTGTTATTTAGCACTGCTCTGCGAGTTCCATTACATTGCAGTAATTTTCTACCTCTCTGAGCAGCTGGTTCCTCCAGTGTAAGCCTACAGCTTACAAGAGCAAGTGACCCCTGTGACTTGTGATTGACTGCAGGGTCATGGCACACCTATTAGAAAAACCAGGGCTATATAAAAAAAAAATCTACGTAAGACCCACAGTATAGCCATACTGTATAGCCATTTGTATGTTTAATTGTATAAGTATATCATGTCACTATATTAATTACCTTGGGGTTACCCGGCCCTGTACTGGTCTGTAAGATATTTTGGATGGTGTGTAAAGTAGTCACGCATCTGTGTAGTTTCAATGTCATTTTTTATTGTTTTTTATGGATTCTTGTATACTTAATAAAGCTATTCTATTTTATTTATACTTCATAGACCTTTTTTGATAGGTGTGTACTGCAGGGTCATGCAAAGAATGACAGCAAGATCATGCCACAGTGCTGGAATGAGCGGGTTTACAAGTTTTTTTTCTCTTTTTTTTAATCTTTCCCTAATGAGTAACAAACAATTAGTACCTGTGGAACAAACATTTCATGTTTGAGATCTAAAAAAAAAAAAAAAAACACTAAAGGATAATGGAATTTAGCATCACTTACTGTAGAAAGGTACTCGTTTTTGTTTATAAAGTTATAAAAGGATACAGGATTTTCTTAGACACTGGATCAGTGGTTGACACCATCACTGTGCAGGCACCACATCCACCTCCTCCACAGTCATATTTTGTTCCAGTAAGTTGCACTGATTTAAACAACACAGTTAAGGCAAATTTTCTAAATATATATGCATCAGCAAATGTACAGCATCACAGACCAATCAAACAGCTAAACATTGGGGATGTCAGCAGCAAGACCCCCACTAATCCAACATTAATGGCTTATTCTGAGAAATGACTATCCATTTTAAGAGCCTGGATATGCATCTGCTAAGTGCTCTAGTCTGTATGTGGAACTCCCATTGAAGTGAACAGAAAAAGCTATATATTCGGATCCACACAACTGTTTCTTGCAGCATGAATAAGGATTTAGAGTGGGAGGGAAACATAGATGGGACTCTCCTCTATCAGACTCATGGCATTTCCGTGTATATACAGTACAATAAAAGTACGAAATAGGAACACTCCCTTAATTCCTTGGAGTAAATTGTTACACTGTGTTAATTCCCTGTGAGTAATACAGAAAAGCAGCACAGTCCTTCAGTCTTGTAAGGTTAGGCTCACATCTGCAATGGAGTTTCTGGTCATATTTCGTCAAAAGTGATGGAAAGAATAGTGCAGCATGCATTGATATTTATTTCTGTATAAATAACGGTCACCGGGTCTGTTGTGTGGTGTCATTTAACGAACCCAGAGTCCCCTCTGCGATGGTTCAGAATACAACCTCCAATGCAAATGAGGCTTTAAAGGAGTTGTCCAAGTCATAAAAAAATCATTTAAATAGCTTCAGGGCCCAAAGTAAAAAAAATAAATAAATGGAAAAGTCATGCTCGCCTTCCCCTGCTCCGTGCCGTCACTTCTGAACGGTGCGTCACCACTGTGGCCATTGATTGGCTGCAGCAGTCACATGTCCCTAACTTACATCGATACGATAAGCCATCAATGTGCGATAGGTCTCTCCTCTTTGACCTGCACCCGTCTCTGGAAAGCATCCACATACTTCTCACTGTTGTGGAGATACATGAACACTTACAGGGGTGTACCCATGAAGTAAAGTCCACTGCAAAGGTCGGCTCTCGGCTAGCTGTGATCCGACCATGTATAAGAATGTGGAGGGTGGTGCTTGCGTTCGTCATTCTCATTCTCTTCTATGGGGGTTCCAACTATAGCCATTGGCTCCCATAGAAGTGAATGGGTAGGACAGCCGCAAGCACCGCCCTCCTCATTCTCATGCACGATTGGCTCGCAGCTAGCCGACCTGTGCAGTGGACTTTACGTTATGGGAACACTCCGTTAAGTGTATTAACAGCTATCTGATACGGTTTTATACTTTTGTAACCACGTCCTCAACATCAAGCTGCACAAAAGGATACAATTCTTTCTTAAGTAGAGAAGCAACGAAACTTCAGGATCTGCATTTTTCTCTATTATCTAGGGGGAGAAAATAGATCAAATTCTTTGTTAATAAACACTTAAATGTAGCACAAGGCAGCAACTCAAGAGTGAAAAACAATTTTAGAGATCTAAGCTGAACCTACAAGGTTTTATTTACATAAAGCAGTTTCTTTCCAAATCCAGGAAAAACATAACATATATGCGACTTATGAATAAACAATGAAGCTGGAAACACAAATCATTTTTAAAGCCATAAATTAGAGACACATTTGGATTTACAAGTTTTTTAGAAGTCTATTGAAAAGTGGTTGTCAAAAATTAAATAAAAAAAATTACAGACAAGGCCATACTTACAGCTCAATGGATGGACAATGAACTATTCCCTGTAGGAGGCAATATAAATCCCAGTGCTACATGGGGGAAATTTAACAGGGGCATTTCACTGATGAACAATTACTCACACACCCATCCACTAGGGGGATGTGCTGGGCAAGCCGCTTAACCCCTTAAGCCGAACACCTGAAAAGTAGTTAGTGACCAGAACATTTTTTTAGTTTTTGCCTCCTTGTGTTTCAGCAGTTGCAACTTTTTTATTTTTTCAATGACGCAGTTGTATGAGGCCTTGTTTTATTAGAGACGAGTTGTGCTTTGTGGGGGACTAGTTTAAGTCCACTTATATATTATTGCAGATTTTTTTTAAAACAATTTTAAAATGTTTTTTGTTTTTTTACACCATTCACATTTCACACTTAATAACTTGTTAGATTAATTCTACAGGTTATTACGATCGTGTGGATACTTTATATGTGTAGGTTTTTTTGTGTGTGTGTAATGTATGCACAATTATTTTTTATTAAATATTTATTTCTATTTTATTTATTTTTTTATTGTTTTTTACACTTTTTAAGTTTTTTTACTTATTTTTTTTTTTAAATCCCATGAAGGGAGAACTGTGTTCCTTTTTTTTTTTTACACTTGGTGATGTATTAGCATATCCATATATGCTTATACATTATAATCTGTGTCACCGGGCATTCCGATCTCCCGACAGAGCAGGGAAACCCTTTGATTCCGATCCATGGCAATTAAAGGGTTAAAGCACCGGGGAGCGGAGGTTCCCCCTGCTCCCCGGTGCTTGCAGGAGCTGCGCTGGGATCCGGGCTGTGTAGTACAGCCCCGATCTCAGCGCTGCTGCGACGCCCGATGTCTGCAGCCCGTTGTTCGATGTCTGCAGCGACGCCAAAAGACGTCGCTGCAGACGAACGACCTGAAATGCCCGCCGTCAAAAGACGGTGGGCGGTCGTTAAAGAGTTAAGCAAATGTTAAGAGCGTCATCATGGAGTACAAGTGGCACCTTTTATATAGTCTTATCTATATGCAATTGTAATGCTAGCAATCAACCCCTCATGGATAGTAGGCGTGTGAAGGATTATCAGTATTCTTCCATTTGTGCAGTATTCACTGTGTTGTATTGTGGCTTTTCTGTAAACTGCTGTGAATGTATTTTACTGAATGTGCAATTTTTTACTAGGCAGTTGCCCCCCTTGTGGATTGGTGTGTAAGTAATTGTCAATCTATGAGCTGTACTGTTCTCTCATGTAGCACTGTGGCTTATATTGCCTCCTACTGGGAATAGCTTATTGTCCAGCCATTGATCTGTACGTATGGCCTTGTGTCTGTGTTATTAAATGGAACATGTCAAGGGGTTTGTACTGTCCTATCTGAAAGCAGAATATGATAGAGGGATGGCTCTGTGATATGTTTATGTGATAAAGAGCAAAATTCCAGAGTAAAAAGCTGAGAAAATACTGACTGGACTCCTTAAGAAACAATAGGAGTCCTGATGACCGCACTCTTATGCACTGATTGACAGCTTTCCCAGGAAGGGTATGTTACACATGTTTTTCGGGGCTTACAAGGCCGCAAAACATTGTGTTTCGGGGGCTGCCTAAAATTCGGTACTTTTGCGGCGCGGGGGGGCCGGCAGCCCGCCGGCCCCAAGAAGCATTATGCAGCGGTCTTCGCTGCAAATAATTGACAGTCACTTCTCCCCGCAGTTTCAATACATCCCCCCCGTTTCCCAGTGGTTTAACTTCTTAGCTGCCCCAGTCAAAAGCAATCGCGGCAGCTAAGGAGTATGATACTCCTTCAGTCTCCCATTGGAACCCCCATGACGAGATTGCGGAGTTCCGGTGGTTGTCATGGCAACAGGGGGTCGGACAATGACCTCAAGGGCTGTCTGTGCCTGGAGGCGGAACCTGACAGGATGATTAACAATTGCCACAATACACTGCAGCATAAACATGCTGCAATGTGTTATACCTAACTACTACTTTAGAACAACGCCCGTGTTTAAGGAACAAGCGCAGAAGTCGTCAGAGGAAATCTCCCGCTTTCAATCCTCTAATAGAAATAAAACGTGTATATATAATAAAAAAGACGATCGCGCTCTGTTTCGCGGATAGGTGCCAACAAATCACAGCAGCCCCAAATAATCAAATTCCCAAATATGCACCCCCATACAAATACATGTTTTATACTTTTTGTATGGGGGTGCATATTTGGTTTGGATTATATTGGGGGCTGCTTGGTTATGTTGGCAACTTATAACAGGAGGAAAAGAGCCGGATCAGTCTTTTTTTATAATATACAATGTGTTAACCTTTTCATACCAGAGATCTAATGATCACTAAATTTAGTCCCATAGTGAAACAAGTGAAAAAAATTTATCAACAAGAAGTGATAAAATCTAAAAAATACAGTAGAACACGCACACCGAACTTTACCCATTTCAAATAACAATCACCCCAAAAATGATAAAAAAATAAAAAAAGTACACATATTTGGTATCACCGCATGTATAACCTCCTAACCTATACACCTGTCATGTTATTTAACCCGTATGATGAACAGTGTAAAAAAAAAAAAACCCACAAAAACATTAGCAGAATTGAAATTTTTGTTCATCCCACTGCACAAAGAATGGAATAAACAAAATCCAAAAGTCATGTAAACCCCAAAATAGTACCAATTAAAAAGTCATCGATATACAGAAAAATATATACGCAGATCGATATACGGAAAAATAAAAAAGTTATGACAATCAGAAGAGAGCAATACATGAATATTACATTTATATATTTTTTAAACTGCTACCACATAATAAACTACATAAATTGGGTATCGCCTAATGGTATCACCCAGAAAAATAAAACTAACATATCATGCATACTGCATGGTGAGCTCAGTAAAAAATAAAAATACAAAACACTACCAGGATTGCCATATTTTTTTTATCCTGCCTCTCAAAAACGGAATGAAAGGTGATCAAAAAGTCATGTCCCCACCCAATACTGTACCGATGAAAACGTCAAAGAACAAGCCCCGACATAGCTCTATACATAGAGAAAAAACACAGTTTGGTTCTCAGACTATTGAAATGCAAAAAAGTGTTTCCTTTCCTAAATAAAAAATGTTTTTATTGTGTAGAAGCAGTAAAACATAGAAAAAAATTATGAATTTGGTAACTCTGTAATCATATCGACCTGCTGAGTAAGTTTATCTTGTTGCTTATACCACACAGTGACCACTGTAAAAAAAAAAAAAAACACTAACAGGATTGCGTTCACTCTGCCCCTCAAAAACCTTGATAAAATGCGATCAAAACATCATATGAATCCCATAATGGTACCACTCAAAACATCAACTCATCCCGCAAAAAACAAGCCCTTAATTAGCTTTATATACATCAAAATAAAAGTTATGACTGTCAGAGTAGGACGACACAAAAACGCAAATTTTTACAAACACATTTCTATTGTGTAAAAGTAGTAAAACATAATAAAAACTTTATAAAATTGATATTGTTGTAGTTGTATCAACCCACATAGTAAAGTTATCCTGTCATTTATGCTACAAGGCGAATGACCCAAAGCTAAAAAAAACTGTGAAACATCTGTAGGCCGAAATGCACAATATACCTCTTAATAAGTTTCCTGAGGGTTGTGGAATCCAAAATGGAGTGACTTCTGTAAGGTTTTACCTGTTTTGGTTCTTTGGCGGATTTGCAAATGCGACACGGCACCCACCCTTGTACGCTCTGCCATGCAACCAAACTGAGTAACAAATTTTGGGGTGCTTTTTCACCAACATTCCTTGTGAAAAAAAAGTTGTGCTAAACCTGTATATAATTAGGAAAAATTACATTTGTTTTTGTTTCATTGCCAAAAGCTAAAAAAAAATCCGTAAAACACCAGTGGGGTCAATATAATCACTACACCTCTGGATATACTCCAAAAAGGGGTGTAGTTTGCAAAATGAGGTCTTTTTAGGAGCGTTTATTAAGTTTAAGTGCCTTAGGGGGTGTTTGCTGCAAGCCTGTAATGGCGTCTGAAAAATATCCTAATGAAAATGAGATCCCAAAAGTCTAGTACGTGCTCCTCCTATTCTGGGGCTTGTGGTTGAGTCAAATAGCGCATAAGGGCCACATATGAGATATCTGTAAAAACGTCAGAATCGGTATTGATTACTGTGCTCTAGTAAAAAATGTATTAAAATTGAAAATATGCAAAAAAAATTAAATTTTGAGATATCACTTCCTGCTTTAATTTTTGTGAAACATCTACAGTATTAAACTTTCTAAGTGTTGTTTTAAATACCTTTAAGAGTTTTGGTTTCTTAGATGGAGTCATTTATGGGGGTATCTAACATACAAGTCCCTCAAACCCATGTCAGAACTGAACTGATCCCTAGAAAAATCTGTGTTGTAAGTTTTCTTGAAAATGTTAAAATTTACTACTAAATTTAAAAGACTCTTAATGTCCTAAAAATATAAAATGATGTCAACATAGAGTAGATTTATTGTAGATATTAATTGTTTTCTATTTTGTTTATTGTGACTATCTATTTTACACGCAGAAATGTATAAACTTTCAAAAGGGCAAATTTTTCACAAATTTTCACAACATTTGATAGTATTGTAGGATTGTACCATCCAAAATTATTTGCCGACTTGAAGCACAATGTGTCATGAGAAAACCCATGGATAGGTAGAAGCATTAAAAAGTTATTCACAGATAAAGTGAAACATGTCAGTTATGAAAAATAGGGCTTGGTCCTTTAGTACAAAACAGGCTTGGTCCTTAAAGGGGTTTTCTTGACGCAAACATCATATCTAATGATGAGACCGGGTAACAGTTAGAAAGAAGGGTAGAGGGAAAAGTGTCAGGGAGGCTAGGTCTGAACTTGCACACCCCAACAAATTTCCAAGATTGGCAGATGAGGGGGATGTCGGCTCAGAAATAACAATACTGGAGCAAGACAATCCCCCTGTCTGCTCCAGTAAGATGGGGAATAGAAGAGCAGGTCAGGCTAGACAGGTGCTCGTAGTTGGGGACTCCATTATAATCGGAACAGACAGGGCAATCTGTCACAAAGACCAGGATCATTGAACAGCATGTTTTTTACCTTTGGCCCAAGATCGACATATCGCGGATCAGGTTGACAGATTGTTGGGTGGGGCTGGTGAGAATCCAGCTGTCTTGGTGCACATTGGCACCAATGACAAAGTTAGAGGTAGGTGGAATGTCCTTAAAAAATATTTCAGGGACTTAGGCCTAAAGCTCAAGGCAAGGACCTCCAAGGTAATATTTTCAGAAATACTACCTGTACCACGGGCCACAACAGAGAGGCAGCGGGAGATTAGAGAGATAAGTGGCTCAAAAATTGGTGTAGGAAAGAGGGATTTGGGTTTTTGGGGAACTGGGCTGACTTCTGTCTTGGCTACAGACTCTATGCTAGGGATGGGCTGCACCTAAATGGGGAGGGTGCAGTTTTTTGGGAGAACAAAATGGCCAGGAAGTTGGAGAAATATTTAACCTCTTAAGCAGAACGCCTGAAAAGTAGTTAATGACCAGAACACTTTTTTAGTTTTTGCCTCCTTGCTTTTCAACAGTTGTAACTTTTTTATTTTTCAATGATGCAGTTGTATGAGGCCTCGTTTTATTTGAGACGAGTTGTATTTTATGGGGGAATAGTTTAAGTTCACTCATAAATATTTGCACAATTATTTTTCAATTTAATTAAATTTTTTATTTTTTTTTACACCATTCACATTTCACACTTAATAACTTGTTAGATTAATTCTAAAGCTCACAGTCTGCCCTGATTGCTGGCTTCTTACACAGACAGCCCTGGGGTTACTCTAGGTCCCCAGGGCTGACTGTGCAGCCATTCCCTGGGCTCTGCCGGGTCATCAGGTGTCCTGATCACCCGACAGAGCAGGGAAACCCTTTGATTGCCCTGCGGTGACGAACTGCAGCAATCAAAGGGTTAAAGCACCGGGGAACAGGGGAAGGACACTGCACACAGCATAGGCAAACATAGAGCAACGTCGGCCCACAGAACACTTCATTTGCCCGCGGTTAAGGGGCACTGGGCCACTGCATGGCCTGGGGCATGACACCGCCAGCAGATGGGCTCCCTTGGTGACCCCTTTCTGTTGGCTCCGGTCCCCCTCGGGTTTTGAGGTGGCCCTCTCAGGGATGTCTGAGGCCTGACTTTGGACTCTCTAAATTCCTGGGGGTCTACCCATACAGGGATTTTAGGTTCCCTTGCCCACCCATGGAATGCTCCATGGCATGGAACCATTCTACCAACCCCACCAGTTCATCCGCCGACTCGGGGTCTCCCTGAGCAACCCAGCACTGCTCAGGTCTAGTAAGACAGCGTCTAAATCGGTCCATGACGACGCGCTCAACCATTTGAGCTGGGGAGCAGGTATCCGGCTGTAGCCACTTCTGGACCAGGTGAAGCAGATCAAATAACTGCAACCCCGGTGGCTTGTCCATGTTATAGCCCCAAAGATGCACCCTCTGAGCCCGGACTGCCAATGTTACTCCACCCCGAGCCGGGCTAGGATCTCGACTTTGAGTTTCCAATACTCCTTGGCATCCTGCAGGGTCGGGTCAAAATACGCCATTTGGGTTCTCCAGTCAGATATTTGGCCAAAACCTCGGCCCACTGCTCCTGAAGCAGCTTTTCACGGTCTGTGACCCATTCAAACAGAGCCAGGAAGGCCTCCACATCATCCTCAGGAGTCATCTTTTGCAGCGCCTCCCTCACTGTTTGTCTGGCATGGCGTCCGTCATCTGGGGATGGTGGAACTGGCGCAACTTTTGCCTCTTTCGGCTTCAGTCAGAACTACCATCTGTTGCATAAGCAGGCGGTTCGTTTCCTGCTGTGCTTGCTGTTGCTGGGCCATGGCTTGCTGTTGCTGCAGATTCGCTTGCAACAGGTGTTTCATTACCTCCTCCATTTTGTGTGCTGTGAACTGGACTTATGCCTGCATCCTCCACCACTTGTAGGGCATAGCTCAAACAGTAGCCCCAGGTTAAGCAGACTGGCAGGCAAATGCTCAGGTATAACACACGTGGTTTATTTTATCCACAAAATATCCACAGGCAGTAAGTCTTGTACAGTGGATATCAAAAGAAAACAACAGCTTACTTCAGTTTTAAACAGTTGCATACAAGGTCTCTGCCAGTGCTGGGAGTCTCAACCGTTTGGATGCTTCAGTAGTGGATCCAGTCCTCCATGCAATGGCAGAGCACACTGAACACCTCCAGCACAGAGCTCTTCCCTCTGCAGACTGACACACACTCAGTCCTGAACCACCCCTGTCTCTCCCTAGCTCCAGGCTCTTACAGCCTGGACCTGGAATGTGGGAATGGCCGTCCCACCCATCTCTTCGGCCATCACAGTAAAAGCCGGACTCGGATCAGCCGCTTAAGGCAGCTGTTCTATAACTAACAAAGAGGTGTCAGTAACCTAGTGTTACCGACACAAAAGACATATTGGCTTTTACTTCACCGATGCCAAGGACATCGGTGACACATACCGTCCATCCACAATGGCACCTTGTGCCATCCTACAGTACTAATAATCAGAAGGCATCATATCTCCTAGCAGAAAAAAAACTGGGAGAGTTGCTTGATGAGAAAAATCCGGGCGTTCTTGTAGATTATAGACTACAAAGCAGCATGCAATATCAATCAGCTGCCTCTAAGGCCAGCAAGATATTGGCGTTTATTAAAGAGGCATGGACTCGGGGGACAAGGATGTAATATTATCGCTGTATAAAACATTGGTGCGGCCTCCCTTAGAAAATGCTGTTCAGTTTTGGACTCCAATTTATGGAAAGGATGTAATGGAGCTAGAGAGAGTGCAAAGACGAGCAACCAAACTTATAAGGGGAATGGAGCATCTTCATTATGAGGAGAGGTTAAAAGAATTGAACTTATTTAGTCTTGAGAAAAGTATATAAATGGTCCCTATAAAAAGTATGGGTAAAAAAACCTATTTCATGTAAAGTCCCCTCAAAAGACAAGAAGACAGTCCCTTCAGCTGGAGAAAAAAGGATTCAATCTCCAGAGGAGAAAAGCATTCTTCACTATGAGAACTGTAAATCTGTGGAATAGCCTCCTGAGGAGCTGGTTACAGCAGGAACAGTTGTAAGTTTCAAGAAAGGTTTAGATAACTACCTGAAACTAAAAAATATGAATTCGTATGTAGCCATATAAAATTCTAGATCCAGTCTGATGGCAACTCTGGGATCAGAAATTAAATCTTCCTTAGAACAGATTGATTCTTGCCTTATGGGTTTCAAAGCATTCACCAGTAGGGGAAATTGAGCTTAAAGAGAATGTGTCATCAAAAAATGACTTATTATTTAATTAATGTTTTTATGTTAAATGCATTTTTTAGTTATTTTTTAACTTTCCATATCACTTTCAATATTTTTTAATAATTCTTAAGTCCTGTAGTTTTCACTTTGGCCACTAAGCCTGATAACAGTCTGACACTTCCTGTTCTGTAAAGAGATTTTCAGCAGTCTGCTCATTATAAGCACAAGCAGGTTCAAACTGAAAGGTGACACCAATGTGTATAGATAACACAGGATCCACCAGTCACAATAGGAGATAGTCACAACTCCCCCTCTACCCCTCCCTGCATAGAGATTTCTTCTCAGGTCACAGAGCATGACTAGAAAACTCTCCTATAGAAGTCAATGGGACTGAGTCAGTCTTAAGGCTCCTATGTGCATGAAACTGCTGTAAAGTATCTCTTTGACTGCTGTTAAAGCAGTGCAGTCAAGAATGCTGTCCCCACAATCATATATAAATGACCAAATTGAGAAATCTAAAATAAAAAAATAAAAATGGCTAAGAAGAAAAGAATATTGATCAGGGTCTTGATTTAATAAGTAAAAAAAAAAAAAAATTGGCGACAGATTCCCTTTAAAAAAACTCCTTATCTCCCTCCCTTTACCCACATTTTCCCCACCATTGGTTGAACTTGATGGACATATGTCTTTTTTCAACCGCATTAACTATGTAACTATACAACAAATTGTTGTTCACCACTACCCCTGGCTCTTGAGGGACCCCATTTAGTACCGTCACACTCTCAAGAGCACCTTTTAGGGCTAACTCCATAGCTAGAGATGTAGCAGAGTCCAGCTTGACTGTGATATCACGGCTTTTTGTGTTATCTGCTCTCATCTGTAAACAAAGGCCTTTGAAAAGTATTGAGAAAGTAGAGACAACATTCTGTGCCGTGATATCACGGCACATTATCTGTTCTTTTAATTCTGCTACATCTGTACCTGAAACTTCCTGGCAAACTGGGTGATTATATGGTACTGCTCTCCCCCATAGATCCCAGGACAAGGGAAAGTCCTGCCCAATAATAATAGCATGCAACAAGTTTTTGACAATACCCACAGTGTGGGACACAGTAGGCCATAGTGCTTATTCTCACCTGGGCTACACATGGTGTCTCCATATATACACATTACACAAAAACGCTTCCCAGCGACTAGCCCATGAAGGTCACCAAACTCCCTGAGTCCAGGAGTCCAGTCACTTTAGCACCCTTCACCAACACCTGGCAGCTATAGTCCTTTGCCAGGGCTGGGTATAGCACTGCATACTGGGTGCATAAACCAGGAGCAGTTCTGGCCTATAGAGCACTCCATAGGTTCACTGGCGCATGGACGCAATGCAGCAATGTGCCCTGGGGCCCAACATCTCAAGCAAACAATTTCATTGCCTAGACCCCTTAACCAATTGGGGAGGCCACCATCTCTGGCTTTGACTGACTCGCCTAGCACCGCCATTTGCTGCATGAGCCGTTTGTTGGTTTCCTGTTAAGCCCGCATGGTTTTTGTATGGGCTTATTGCTGTTGTGCACTGGCCCGGACCAGGTGCTTAAGGAGCTCTTCCATACTGTCAGTCTGGCTCTTTAACCCGTGTAATGACCAGGAGTAGTGGATTCACTGGACCACCGCAAGCGCTGGTACAGGCCATGCCAGGTAGCAGAGTCTAAGTGGGTCCTGGTATTCACCAGAACCCACCACAAAGCCGAACTTGCTGCGGCGGGAATTCCACCAGATTGCTACCCCAAGCGACTAGCTTGCGGAGACAGCCGAGGTGCAGCGAGGACGAAGTCATAAGGCAAACTTGTAGTCGGGGACAGGCAGCAGAGGTTCGTGGTCGATGGATGGAGGCAAACGGTTCAGCTCATGGTAATACACATGGTAAGGCACAACGCACTAAAGATCCGGTAGGGAACAAAGGCAGGTGTCTCAGATATATAGGGTCAGGACCCGGCAATAGCCAATTACTGGCATGATGGCCCTTAAAATTTCAGAAAGCCGGCGCATGCACACCCTAGAGAATAGGTGCGAGCGCGCTGGCCGGCAGAGGAGTGCGGAAGAGCAGGAACGCAGCTAGGTAAGTCCTTGCCGGCAATACAAGCATGCCCGCAGCACGGCAGACAGACCGCAAAGCGACTCTTCCCGGCAGCGAGCCGGGAATGGTGACCCGAATGCGCCCACGGCCCAACATGGGGGCCACGGCCCAACATGGGGGCCACGGCGCACACTGTAACAGTACCCACCCATGGCCACCCGTTCTTTCTGGTCCGGAAAAACTTCTGCACCAACTTACGGTCCAAGATGTTGTCCTCTGGCTTCCAAGACCTTTCTTCTGGCCCGAATCAGCTTCGGAAGAAGGAGGGAAGAACTTCCGAGAACATAGTAGTTGGAGCTGGAGTTTATAGGCCACAGAATTGATGCGTTTAAGTGCCTCAAATGGTTCCAAGTTGCGAGGTCCCAGTTTGTTGCTAGGAATCTTGAGCTGAATATATTTGGCCGACAGCCACACTTTGTCGCCAGGGGAAAAGACCGGAGGAGGCCTTCTTCTCTTGTCCACCTGTGTCTTCCTGTGAACAGAAGCTCGGTGCAGTGACTAACGTGTCTGATTCCAAATGGATAACATATCCCGGACCAAAGTATCTGCAGCAGGATCCTCGGACGGAGACGAAATAGCGAACGGTGGGCGGTGACGCTGGCCGTACATGATGTAGAAAGGAGAGGCGCCAACGGACTCTGAATCCAGGGAGTTGTACAAAATCTCTGCCCAAGGAAGCAAGCTGGACCAGTCATCCTGTCGAGCAGAGATGAAGTGGCGCAAATAGTTCCACAGGACCAGGTTAACTCTTTCTACTTGGCCATTCGTCTGCGGGTGGTAGGCCGAGGAAAAATCCAGCTTTACCTGCAGCTGGGAGCAGAGTGCAAGCCAGACTCTGGAAACGAACTGGACCCCCAGGTCCGAGACAATATACTGGGGAAGTCAGTGCAGAAGATTTGCTGGAAAAATAGGCTGGCAAGGCGAGGAACAGAGGGTAACCCCGGCAAAGGAACAAAATGCGACATTTTAGAAAAGTGATCCGTGACCACCCAGATAATGGTGAGGAGGGAGGAAGAACGGTGATGAAATCCATCACCACATGAGTCCAAGGAGTACTGGGAATAGGCAGATGTTGCAGCAGGCCAGCCGGTGTGTGGCAAGGTGTCCTGGCGCGGGCACAGGACTCTACAAATACCTTAACGTCAGCGGGTATTATGTGCTCAGGGACAGCTTCTTCCTTGATCACGACAGAGGCACGAGAGAGGGCATCGGCTTCTCTGCGGGACAGAAATATATCTGAAAGTTAAACCACAAAAAGAAGATGGAACACCTGGCTTGATGCGGATTGAGTCGCTGGGCCATCTGGAGTTACTGGAGGTTCTTATGGTCGGAATAGATGTTGATAGGGTAGGGTAGGGTAGCGCCATTCCTCCAAGGCCAGTTTGATGACCAGCAACTCCCAGTCCCCGATGGTGTAATTCTTATTCGCAGGGGAGAACGTCTTGGAAAAGATACCACATGTAACCGTCTTGCCGTTAGGTCCTTTTTGTGTGAGAAGTGCCCAGGCCCCTACCGAAGAGGCATCAACTTCTAGAGAGGATGATTTCTCGGTGTCTGGTCGAGACAGAATAGGCGCGGAGGAGAATGCTGATTTTAATCTAGTGAAGGCCTCCTTGGCCTCTGGCGGTCATAGCCTAGGTTTGGTGTTTTTCTTGGTGAGGGCTACGATTGGAGCCACCAGGGTAGAGTAGTGTGGGATAAACTGCCAATAGTAGTTTGTGAAGCCCAGAAAGCGCTGTATGGCCGAAAGCCCAACTGGCCAAGGCCACTGCAGAATGGCATACGCAGGGTCCAGCTGTAAACCCTTGTCCCAGATGATGTATCCAAGAAACGGAAGACTGATCTGGTGAAAGAGGCACTGCTCCAATTTGGCGTAGAGGTGATTAGCTCGTAGATGCTTCAGTACCTGGTGCACATGGATTCAATGAGACTCCAGCTCGGATGAGAACACCAGGATGTAATCAAGGTAGACCACAATATCATTAATGAACTCCTGGAAAACCGCTGGAGCATTACACAAAAGGGCATAACCAGGTACTCAAAATGCCCGTCCCGTGTATTAAAGGCCGTCTTCCATTCATCCCCCTCATGGAGCCAAATGAGATTGTAGGTCCCCCGCAAGTCCAATTTAGAGAAGATTTTCACTCCGCACAGCCTTTCAAAGAGCTCCGTGATCAAAGGCAAGGGATATCAGTTCTTCACGGTAATCTTGTTGAGTCCCCGGTAATCAATACAAGGGCACAGATAACCATCCTTCTTCACCACAAAAAAGAACCCGGCACCAGCTGGAGAGGAGGACTTGCGGGTAAACCTCTTCTGAAGGTTGTTCTGTATGTAGGTCGACATGGCCTGGGTCTCAGGTACAGACAAGGGGTAGACCTTGCCCCAGGGAGAACAAGTACCAGGCAGCATGTTTATAG
Organism: Phyllomedusa bahiana; assembly: GCA_025379985.1. Classification (NCBI taxonomy): domain Eukaryota; kingdom Metazoa; phylum Chordata; class Amphibia; order Anura; family Hylidae; genus Phyllomedusa; species Phyllomedusa bahiana. Next base: position 5,448 of record JAODAL010054739.1, on the reverse strand, counting down.
GACAGTTGTAAGGGCAGTGAAGTGGAAGGGTCTCTGCTTGTTTCTCAGAAAAGACGTTGGCGAAGTCCTGATATGCAGCAGGTAGTCCGGGCAAAGGCTTTTGGGGCGCAAGTGGTGAAGTGGGACACACCGGGCGAGTTGCTACCAGACAGTGGTTCTGGCAGTCTGGTCCCCAGCGAGTGACTTCACCTGTCTTCCAGTCGAGTGAAGGGGCATGGCGTTGCAGCCACGGGAGCCCCAAAAGGATCGCCGGAGAAGAACAAGGCAGCACATAAAACATGACCTTCTCCTTGTGCAAGGCCCCCACGTGAAGAGACACTGGTTCAGTAGCATACTGGATGGGGTCGCTCAGGAGTTCCCCACTGACCGAGGAAATCATCAGCGGCGATACTGAGACACCAGGGAGGAATTTATGAAGTCCCTGGCTGATCTGGACTCCAGAAAAGCTGGAGCCTGAAACGAGGGTCCAGAATCAGTCAAAACCGGCATCGTCAGTTGTGGAGAGGGGTGATTCGCACCTAGTGATGTCTCTCCCATGTAACCCAGGTGCAGGCGTTTCCCGGATGCTGGGGACATTATGGACAGTCTCTTCGGAAATGCTCCAGACTAGTGCAGTAGAGACACACGTTCTCCACTCGACTTCGGGACCTCTCTTGCTCAGACAGGTGGGCTCTGTCCACTTGCATGGGCTCCTCACTGGAAGGCTGTGTGAGCGACAGAGGAGGCTTCTAGAAAAATAGAGCCAGACGAGAAAAACGACGGGGCTGCACTGAGTCACGTTCTTGATGGAGCTCCTCCTGTCTCTCGGCGAAGCGCACATCGATGCGGGTGGCCAAGTGAATTAGCTCACTAAGATAAGTCGGGAGGTCTCTTGCAGCCCGCGTGTCTTTTACCCTACTGGAGAGGCCCTTCTTAAATGTAGCAAATAGGGCGGCCTCATTCCAGGTTTACTCCGAGGCCAGGTTGCGGAACTGGACTGCGTAGTCTCTAACCGAGGAATCCCCTTGGCGAAGGTTTCGGCAGATGACGCACATGCAGGTTCCTCAAACACACTGCAGAATTAGGAAAGCCTGAAGGTTAGCCATCACAGGGTCACTCCTGTCCCAGAGGGGTGTGGCCCAAGCCAGGGCCTTCCCAGACAGAAGGCTGACCATGAACACCACCTTAGACTGTTTGGTCGGGTTCTAGTCGGCCATCAGTTCCACATGCATGGAACACTGCATAATAAAGGGAGGTGTCCCAGATATATATGGTCGGCGCCCAGCAATAGCCAATTACTGGCGCGCTGGCCCTTTAAGTTTCAGAGAGGCTAGGTAAGTCCTTACCGGCAATACAAGTACGCCCGCAGCCCGTCACGCACTGTTACAACCTTGTTGCTGCCTTGACCCAGGATATGCACTTGCACCTGGCAGGGACGTTGCTTGCATAAAAAAAAAACAATTTGTGGGGGTTAGCACAAAAGCAGGCACTGACAAGGAGATTTAGTCCAAATCATATAATGTTTGTTTGGCCACAGTCTTTTAACTCAAACAGCTTGTCTCATGCATAAACATGAAATAACAAGTCCTTTCTTCAGGATATAACCAAAACAACTAAGAATTGGTCTCACCGATTAGGTGCAGGAGGTCCACAGGCTTACTTCAGCCTTAGGGTAGAACTTGCACAATTGGTGGCTGACTAAATCCTTTTTTTCCCCCACTGTATGTTCTTATTTTTTTGGTTTCTCAAACAACCCCTTTAATTGGTATTTTGCAGCAGTATGTGTAAGGCAAAACCAGGAAGAGGTCCAAAACACAGAAAAAGTACAAGCCTTTCCATTATACTTATTTTCTATGAAGGCTCCACTATGGTTTTAGCTTACAAATACTACTGTAAAATAAGTGCCAAAAGACAGCATGTAAACCCAGCCTTACTTATTGTCTGCTGCTTACACTATATAGAATTTCTCTACCTATTGACAAACATGGCACTGCTGATACACAGTACCAAATTAGGTGTAGGTATTCCGCATATGCCACATACTAACTGCTGTATTAGATTTGAGCAGCAGAGGATTTTTGTCAGTTGAACTCTATGTAAATCCACATCCCATATAACATAGGTAATAGGTATGGCATTTACAGTCTTAAGATGAACCTCATGCCAAAAAGTTGGCACGTTTATGGCACACTAAGCGTCACCCACTCTCTGCAAATCCATGCTGCTTATTACAGATGTGGCATAAAAATGTCTAGAAACGGTCTAAAACACAATCAGTATGTACACCAGTATCTAGCTGCAATTGTCTTAGTAAATGTGTCCGATTGCTTCTAGAAGAGACTAGATTTCTGACATAAGGCACCTGATAGAGCATTGTACAGAGCACAACAGAACGCTTTACGTCTCCATAGTGCAGACACTCAAGGGTCTCAATCTGCCACCACAGCTGACAAAGGAGCCTGAGGCTGAGCTTATAAACTAACCAAACAGGGAGAGACGTATTTATAACTAGGCACTCGTGGTCGCCACCAGCAGTCCTCTCTCCTGCCTCCAGTTCTAACTTTGTGTATAAAAATGATCTCTTTTCTGGAGGGGATAAGGGGCCGTTCACACGGCTTATTTCGCCGCGGATTGGCGGCGTACTGCGCGCCGGATTTGCGCTGCAGTACGGCGCCAATCCGTCGCAGTAATTGCGGTAATCCACCGTTCTCATAGAGAACAGTGGATTCCGTCGCTCCTACCAGTTCAGCGAATCCGCCGGGCGGGGAGAAAGTGACATGCACATTATCCCGGCGCAATACGCGCCGTTGATAATGCAAGTCTATGGGGCCGGCGGGCCGCGCCCCCGCCCCTTATTCAAGCCGGAATTGCGAGCGCAATCTGGCTCGCAATTCCAGCTTGATTAAGCCGTGTGAACCGGGGCTAAGGGTGAGTTTAAACAACACAAGGCTACTTTATGATGAGACATCCTGGAGACTTGCGGCTGCTCCTCAGTCCTATTCTTCTGGAGCGAGTCGCAGCTGACCTGTATGTCGGGGCAGGGAGCAAAGGAAGAGAGAACACTGACAGAAAGGCAGTGTGCAGAAGATCAGGGTCAAAGCAGGAAGCTCCTATAGCCCTGCCCATGCTGTGCCCCCTCCTCTGCTTCCTGTGTGTGACTCCTGATGTTATTTTCATACTTGACAACTTTTAGAAGTGGCCTTCAGGGAGATTTTAAATTGCAGCTTGCCACCTTGATGGTTTGAGTGGGCCACACCCCCTGTTTTACATGACATGGCCTTTTCACATTGTGTAACAATTTTGGAGGAAGCTGATATGGGATGAGGTATCATTCAGTTTAACTGGACGTTGGATCTCCTAACCAGCATTCAAGCTGGGTAACACCACATTAATCAGATTTCCTTCAAGTCGAGCTACAATGTGATCCCTATGAACCAAGTGATGTCAGGGCAGCATCTCATGATGCTTTACCTTGCCACCACCACTGTTTAAAAAGCAACCCACAGCCAGAAAAATCCTCAGATGTATAAAGTGGTTTAACTGCCACATAGGCTTAGGCTAGAACTGACCAACTGGTGACAATATTTGGCCCCTTTTCAGCCATATATGCTGTACTAGTATATATAGTACATGGTGCATCATTGATACATTTTTGTAGTGTTTTCAGCGCGGTTTTTGCCTTTGCTATTAATTTGTATACCTCTTCTGAAGAAGCTTGTTTCAGGCGAGGTTTTGATGCTGTTTTGGGCGCTGAAAAATCAGCATCCAGACAGCTTCCAAATAAGTCATGTGAACATACCCTAATAGGCATGACCAAGAGTGTATTCTAAAAGTTACCAGTACTTGATATGGCCGGTACAAATAAAATACCAGCACTGGCCCCCTGGCAGTAAAACTGGCCCTGCCAATGGTTTACCAGATTGGTGGCAATCCTACTAAAGCAGGAGATTTACCAACTTCAGGGAGACCAAATATAATGAGTTATAATTCATTTTAGGGGGCATAATACACATTTTTATTTCAGGAGGAACAGTTTGTGACATTTAGGGACACAATAGGTTAAGCTGTTTTTAGGGGCATAGTGTATGGCAATACGAGTAGCTTGTCTTAGTACAGAATTAAAAAACAGCACATACTCACCTCTAAACCCACGTTCATTGCCAACATGCATCTCCTGGACCTCTATTGTCTTATTTTGGCTTGGGACAAACAGGAATGTCACCCCTGGAGTCTGTGACTGGATGCAGGGGTCACTTTATACAGTCCGGAGCCAGTTACGTCGGGCAGTGTGACCGTAAAGTTCCTGTTCTGCTCAAGTTGGAAGACAGCAGAAGACCACGATTTAAGAGGTGTGCATTTTTTTTTTACTTTTTCCTGACCTCTGCATCTTAGTTAAACTTAAAAAAGGACAACCGCTTTCATCACATGATGTAGAAATAAGATTTTCTTTTATTCATAGATATGGGGCAGCGTTCTATGCAACCATTTTCACCAAGACTCTTAAGGGTATGTTCACACGGCGTAATTTCTGCACGCATTTCACCGCGTGTTTGTGCACTAATACGGGCGAGATGCATGCCGCAATTACGGTCATCCATAGCTCTCATAGAGAACTATGGATTACGCCTCCTATCCCCGCTCGTACAATACGATCGTATTGTACGCGTGGGGAGATAATTGACATGTCACTTATTCGCGGCGCTTTCGAGAGTAATGCATGTCTATAGGGCCCGCTGTACATCGTGTGAACATAGCCTATAACAGAGCACCCCTGGGCGAATATAATGTTGCTATTCTGCCTATCTGCCAAGAGCAAGCAATTTTCCTTTTCAATTTAAGGAGGAGTGAGAGGCTGTTTTTTTAAAGGGGTTCTCTGGGAAATGAAGAAAAAGAAATACATAAACTACATGTCATAATGAAAAAATGCCTAAATACTTTTAGTTAGAGAAGTCTACTCGTTTTGTCTAGGAGATAGTCATTAGAGCAGAAGAAAATGGCCGCAGGGCTCCTTCCTATGTAGAGACCTGTCCTGGAATGCGAAGTACAGTAGTAGAACAGACTCTAAGGTCGACATGTATGAATCCTGATGCTGACAGATCAGTTCTAAATAGCTTTAAGGTAGTATAGGATGCGCCAGAATGTATGAACCTGTTCTTCTGCGTCATACATACAGGCACAGTCTAGTGGCAATATGACAAGTCTGGCTCAGACAGACCACCTTTAACTTGGTCTGGCTGTTCTAACTGTCTCCGTCTAGATTTGGCATCAAAGAATCATAAATGTGTCTACTTCTATGAATGTGGTGTAACACACCCCCAGAACCTCACAAATCCTTGGTGCACTAAAAAAGTGCCTTTGGCACATTGCAAAGGGACATATTGTGCCAAAGTTTGGAGTGCGCCTGTTCACACATTCACTTTGGCTCAAAGTACACCAGAAAACTGGCGCAGCCCCGTTCATACATGTCGC
>JAODAL010054738.1:0-24437 GCA_025379985.1 Phyllomedusa bahiana | reverse complement strand
TCAATCTGTTTTTTTTCCTTTCAAGAAAAGGGGTGCAATAAAAGAAAATGGAAATACCCGTGATGGGTGTTTAAAATTTTTAAAAACCAAGACAAAAAATGCCCCCCATCGTGACATTCCGGAGATGTCGGAATTTGGGGGATGAATTAGGTACTGGCAAAATTTAAAAAATTTAGGAAAGCTAAAAAATTTGGGGTTTAAACTGAATCCATTTCCCAAAGGTAATTACAAGTGCGGGAGGGTGTTTTCTTTTTGCGTTAAAATAAATTAAAAGGGAAATCATTTTTAAAAAAAGGAGGAAATATCACATGGGGTTAAAGGGATTTTAATAACATCCCGTAAAAAATTTTTAGTTTTTAAATGTGGGGGGTATTTTGTGGCCACTACTATATAGGTAAAAAAAATTTTCGCCCCCCCCCTTTTTTAAAACGTATCCCGTGAACATCTGTTTTTCTATTTAAAACACAAAAAAGGTGCCCCCAAGTTTTTTTAAAAATCACTTTTAATTGAATTACAAATAACGATCCCTCTGTGGTTAAAATTTGAAAGGCAAACAAGGGATTGGGTATTCAAAAAGGGTTTTGGGTCCTAAAAAGGTAGGGGGGAACTGAAAATTGGTTGACCATTTTCACTGCGGGATCTTTTTTTCAAAAAAAAAGTTTAAAAGGGCCAATGCAATCTTTTCTTGAAAATCAATGGGGTTTAATTAGGAAAAAATTCCAAAGAGACGGGGACCTACGTAATGGGGAAACCAAAGGAGTTTGGTCTTTTTTTTGACCCTATGAGTAGGGCAGGCCTTAGCAGGGGTAAGCCCTCTAGAGATCCTCAGCAATGCTGTAGAACAAGCAAAAACCTCCAGCCACTTTGTTTGCATCCAGATTGTTGGTAACCTGGGGAACCCCCTTTAGCCTTTGGGAAAAAGCAAGAGGATCTATGAGTCAGGGGATGTTTCTTCCCCAAAAACGTTTCAGCTCCCCTTGCCCATCGCCCCTTTTCCATGCCTTTTTAAAGGATTTACAATAAATTTAACTTTTTTAACTGTATCCTGGAACTGCTGGATCAATTCTCTTTCTTTGGTAGAGGTCCCTAAAAAAAGACTTTTTAAGTTAGCGTTGCAGAATTTGTTGGTCTTTTTGTACCATTAAATGGGACCTGCAACCATCATTGGGGATTTTTGCCCCTCAGCTTTGTAAACTAGGTTTTGGTTTAGAAGGGAAATTTTGCGTTGGCTATCGAGGGTCGGGGCGAAAGTCAATCGGGGGGGGCTATCGAAAAAGGTTTTTGATAGTGAAATCGATTAAGGCTTTTCCATTAAAGTCTATTGGGGGGAGCAACAACAAACCCTTTATTATTACCCCAAACCAAAGGGTGGAGGAAGTGAAATTTAAAATCCCCCAAAAAGTCAAAAAGGTACGTGCACATTTTTAGGGGGAATTTTTTACATTAGGTTATTTAAAATCCCAGAACCTTTCAATTCAACTGTGGTAAAAAATAGAATTGCTGGGTTTTTAAAAAATTTCCCTGGGATTGCCCGCGTCAATGAAAAAGCTGGGGTGTTTCAAAAGTCCAAAAAAAACGTATCTTTTTATGTTTTCGTAAAATACACGGGATTTTTTTTTCACCTTTCAATTCACCTGGGTACTATAGAAAAATTTCTTGTTTTAAAAATTTTCCTTTGGAAAGCTGCGTCAATGAACAATTTCCCGGGGTGCAAAAAAATCAAAAAAAAACGTAAAATTTTTTGTTTTTTGGTTATAATAAACTGTATTTTTTTTCACCTTTTTAATTCCCCCTGGGTGAATATAGAATTTTTGGTTTGTTTTTTTAAAATTTTAAAAGTGGATGCTGCGTCAATTAACCCAAAAATGGGTGTGCAAAATTTAAAAAACACTAACTTTTTAAGTTTTTGGGGAAAAATAAACGGTATTTTTTGCACCTTTCAAAACCCCCTGGGTGGAAAATAGAATTGGGGTGTTTTTTAAAAATTTCCCCTGATGCTGGCCCTCAATGAAAAAATGCTGGTTTCGCAAAAGGGCAAAAAAAAACGTAACCCGTTTTTTTTTCGAAAATACCCGGTATTTTTTTGGCAACAAACAAAACCCGGCTGAAATACAAGATTGCTGGAAATTTTTAAATTTTAAATTTCAAAGGGGGATATAAACAACAACCAAAAGGTGTTTAAAAAGGGAAAATTTAAAAGAAACCCCATATCAAAATTTTTATACTGTAAAATTTGGGGTTTTGGCCCTTTAAAAAAGAAAACCTCAGTTACTAAAAAGATGTTGTATCCAATATAAGTTCAGGCTGCCCAATATCCAGGAAATATTTCAATAGCAAACTGTATTATTAATAAAGATATTCCACAACAATGTCAACACTAAGTCATGGTTGAACTTATCCAGTGTTCTTTATAGAGCTTTGTCTGATGTTTCGCTCCACGGCCCCCCCCCCCCCTGCTCCCCACCAGCCGTGAAATTTACAGCGTTAGATGCTGCTTTAGAAATTCTCTAGCTAACTACATAAAAATCTTCAAATCTCTAATAATAACTAAATTTGGAAGGAGTCACAGCTAATAGTAGAGTTTCTCTGTGCAGAAATAAGACCTAATTTTCGCTGAGCTTTTGGCCACAGCATAGCGCATGTCCCTATCCCTATGAGACGCTGAGAGACACTGATGCTGAAAACAGTAACGCTGTTCTATGTAAAACGAGGTCAATGTGATTTTTTCCAGCCAATCGAAACCATACACATCCCATCATGACGTCCGCACACACATCTCCAACCCTGCTCTATATCTGTAATCTGATTTGCTGGACGGCAAAAATTACAGGAGAGCGCCGAAAAAGGCAGCGATCTTAATAGATGATGCCTCAATTTGTACCTTAATTATCGTCAATGATCTGGAATATTTCGAGATCACCATAAAAAACCTTGCCGATTTTCAACTTTGTCGATAAAAATCGCTCAACACTATTTGTAACCATCCACTATTATGTCTTAATACCATTCTTAGAGGGAACCTAAACCACTTCATACTATGTATTGATGGTCTAGCCTAAGTAGTCCCAGGGAACTCCATCAAGTTATGTCTGCTTAGTTTATTTTATTGTCTGCTAATTTAATACACTTTACTTGTCATCATGTTATGTAGAAATTACAAAAAGTTTTGAACTGTATTAGTCCAATGAGCTACAATGCATAGTCGCATTATAATCATGAGCCTTGACCCACTTACACACACATGTCACCGGTATCACATAAATCAATGACCGTTTTTATAGCAAGATTTATTTCTATTGATTAACTTATCCTATTGTTCCCATAATGAAATCTTTGATGCTTACACAGTGAGACACTCCTTGGACCTGTCGGCAGCCAGTACCAAGAAAGAGTATTAATAGGAGCAGGAAGCGATATGACATCACTGCAGTTAGCTGTGGGCTTGGTCTCTTAGGTACAGTATGCACCATGACTAATCTATCCTACACATGGCTTAGTCAATATACACAAAATGACAAATATCAGCTTGTGACAGACTCAAAAAGGAGCTAATAACATCGTGAATAATGTAGAGCTTTACTGTTTTTGCTTTCAGCACTTTATGTGTCACTTAGAAGTCATTCACATCTCATCTTTGACTTCATTACTGGTATTCATTAGGTCTTTTGTGTCCAGGCAGAAAACATGTACATTCTGCAAATAGAGCAAATGCAGCCCAAATAAGATAATGTTTGCTCTATTAGGGCAACATGTATGAATCCCACCGGGTCGAGGCGCCGTTTTCCGCCAGTTTCCCGGTGGAATCTGCGCCTGATTTATGTCGGGGACGGGCCGCTCTCATACATCTCATGAAAAGTCCGCCGCGACCCCGCCAGTGTGTTAGGCGAAGTGCCGGCGCTGCGTCTGAGATAGTCCGCCGGAGTTGTGCGATCATACATGCGGGGAAAAGTCCGCCGCGCCTCGCCTGTGTGGGGCACAGTGCGGGGACATGGGCGCAGTGCGGGGACTTAGGCGCAGTGCGGCGCTGCGCCGAAGATTCGCCGTCCGAGGAGGTGCACTCGTACATGTGGGGAAAAGTTCCCTGCACCTCGCCAGTGTGTGGGGCACAGTGCGGGGACATGGGCGCAGTGCGGGACTTAGGCGCCGTGCGGGGCTGCGCCGAAAATCTGTTCTGATGCGAGACAGGCTGGAGCGGCGAGAAATCATTCCAGATGTCGGTGCGGAGTATAAAACCAAAATCGCCTTTATAAAGGCGTTCTACATTCTCAGAAAAAGAGCTGAAACATTAAAAAGAAAAATTATATAAAACAAAATCACTTTCCAATATCCTAATTCAAGAATTAGGATATTGGAAATTGCCGGGAAATACAGTAATTCAAATTCTGAAACCTATTCTCATTGGTCGCCAGCAACCGGCCAATCAGAATAGGAGCGACACTGAACTATTAAAACCTATGGGTCAGGATTGACCAATCAGAACCCACGGCGGGACTGTTAAAAATACAGTGAAAATGCAAAAAAACAGCTGATTGGCTGAGTTTAACGGGGGCTTGGCTATCTCAGCCAATCAGAATAGGAGCGACAAAGTCCCATTCTAGGCTATGGAGAATTTTAGACCAATCAGAATACGAGCGACAAAGTCCCATTCTAGCCTATGGGGAAGTTTACACCAATCAAATAAAGGGGCGGGATAATTCAAAAACAGAAAAAATCTGAAAAAAGCTGATTGGCTGAGCCAGCGGGGTCTCGGCTAGCTCAGCCAATCAGCTTTTTTCAGCATTTTTATAGTATTCGTTTATATACACATCGGCACAACTTCTGTAGTGTTATAATTTGATTTCAGCCATGTACACTTTTATACCAGATTGCATTAGAAAAACCCATAGGAGCGTCGCTCGCTCTCCCATTGGTCCAATTACGGGCCCTCTTTTAAATTTCGATTCCCCATAGAACTCTATGAGAAAGCAGCTCTCCGCCTGATTGGCTAAGCTGGACGAGCCCCCGCGGCTTCAACCAATCAGCTCGTTTCTGCCTTTTTACTGTATTTTGAAACTGTCCCGCCTTTGAATATGATTGGTCCTTTTTTCTCCATAGGAAAGAATGGGCCACTGTCGCTCCTATTCTGATTGGTCAATTTCTCCTCCATAGGATATAATGGGACATTGTCGCTCCTATTCTGATTGGCTGGTTTATGCCCGACCAATGAGAATAGCTTTACAAATTTGAATTAACTGTCTTTCCCGGCAATTCTCTCTATGGCAATTCCCTATGAAAGCGCCGTCTCCGGCGACGAAACGCGTTTGTTCGGGTTTTTTAACTGTTTTTATTTTTAAAGAAGTGTTCTGGTCTTTATCTGAGAATGTTTTTACACTGTATAAAAAAATTTGTTTGTTTAATACTTCATGCCGCGCGGCGCTGAGCCCCGAGATTTGAGTGCGCTCATCTCTCCATAGAGTATAATGGGAGAAGTAGCTCGCGTTCTGATTGGCTGAGCTAGCCGAGATCCCGCTAGCTCAGCCAATCAGCTTTTTCAGCATTTTTACTGTATTTTAAATTATCCCGCCCTTGATTTCTGATTGGTCTACACTTCCCATAGGCTAGAAGGGGACTTTGTCGCCCCTATTCTATTGGCTGATCTAGCCGAGACCCCGCTAGCTCAGCCAATCAGCTCTTTTCAGCATTTTTACTGTATTTTGAATTATCCCGCCCTGGATGCTGATTGGGCTCCACTTCTCCTTTGGCTAGAATGGGCCGTTGTCGGGCCTATTCTGATTGGCTGAGCTGGCCGAGACCCCGCTCGCTCAGCCAAATCAGCTCTTTTCAGCATTTTTACTGTATTTTGAATTATCCGCCGGGGATTTTTGATTGGTCAATTCTTCCCCATAGCTTTTAATGGTTCACTGTCGCTCCGATTCTGATTGGCCGGTTTCTGCCGACCAATGAGAATAGGTTTTCAGATTTGAATTACTGTCTTTCCCGGCAATTTGTAATATCATATTTGTTTGATATTGCGCCTTTTCTAGAGTTTGGAAAAAGTGATGTTTTTTTTTATTATGTGTATTTTTTCGGAAAGCTCTCTTCTGACACTGTTTTCCGCCTTTATAAAGGCGATATTTTCCTATTCATACTCCTGCTGCACGGAGCGGAGCGCCCAGATTTCTGTCGCGATCTTCGATCTGCTTCCTCGCATGTTCCATTTTTGCTTCACTTCGCCTCATCAGGAGCATTTCGACCCAAGTCCGCTTTTGTCGGAAGGGCGCCGAGACTTCTGTCGCGATCTTTGATCCGCTTCCTCGCATGTTCGGATCCTGCTTCACTTCGCCGCCGCCGGAGGAAATTTTGACCAAAAAAAACCTGGTTTTGCCTTCGGAGCTGCCGAGCTCCGCGATTGGCGAGCCGCGATGGTACATGCCTGGACTATACGAGCGCCCGCGTCCCGCCCCGGAACGCCCCCCACCGCGCCCCACCCGCGCCCACTGCCCGCCCACTGCCCGCCCCTTCATGCGGACCGCAGCCGAAAGTGGCGAACGCTGCGTCCGACAGCGGGATACGGGCTGGGAGGCGCAGTGTACGCCAGAAAACAGGCGTAAAGCCGGTTCATACATGTCGCCCTTAGTCTTTATGGCTCTGTGTGCCGGTGTTCACAATTTCCTGATGGATTCCACACTGAAGATCAAAAATAAAATGTAAAGGCCCCAATTGTTTTTCCTTCCACTTCTCATATAAGGGCAGGCTTCGACTTTCCCATATGGGAAACTCCCAGTGAACCCTTCAGCATGGGTTTTCTTTTAAACTGCGTATACATCCTTAGAAGAAGCAGAACACAGAGAGAAAGAGGCAAAAAGCAAGAGGCAGTGTGTAAGAGTTATATACAGTAGCTGTAGGGTGGGCCCCCAGAACCAAATCCACTGGTGGGCACCAGGCACCACAGCCCGACACAGTATGAAGGAATAATTTTAAACAAAAAAGGTACGCTTTTGAATTCCAGCATACTTTTTCTTCTGATTAAGGGAAACACTAACGTAAACAGAAATGGCTGCAGCTTGATGTGGTTAGTGTTTTAGACAGCCCGCTCTTGTGATTTGCAATATGGAAAATGTTAGGACAGTAATCTACAATAGTAAAATCAAACCCACAGCTTTTTAGCGGTTTAATCAAGTTGTTAGGTTTGTGTCGGCTGCTATGCAGAACTATGAATGCAGCTCTGGGCGTCATGTGTGATGTAACTGAGGACAAAATAAGTAATTCATTTGAACAATTAGTGGTAGACTTGTTCATTAAATATTCTATATTTATTAATTCAACTCTGTGTCCATTCTTTTTAAGACAACATTAAATATTGTTAAAACATCTTAGAAAAGTGACTAAGGTATACTTACATTTTCCGGTCAGTCCATAACCTCCATGTATGCATGCAACAGTCCGATTCCGGATAGCAGGAAGAGGCTGAACAGCATCAAGCCCGTTGTTCAGCGTCTACCACTAATTGTTCAAATGAATTATAAGCCTGTGGAGAGGGCTCATGTGGAGACTGTCGGCTTTATAGGTATACGGTCTGTTGAATTATTGGACACAACTATTATGACAAAATAAGTAGGGCAATGTTTTTATATAGTTCCTGAAGCTTTGTTTAGATAAAGATCATATCTACGTATACATTTTAAAAGCATGTGAACATTTGATCCAAATCCAAACTATGACTAACAGCATTCATGGTTGAAACGCGTAAGCTACTCCTTGTGAGCTGTTTGTGTTTTTGAAAGAAAGCACTTGAAGAAAGGATCGGACCTTGGAGTTTAGCTTCTTTATTTTATTATGATTCAAAATGTCCAGTTTAATTATATAAAAAAAAAGACATGAAAGGGGTGTTGCTATCACAAACATTGATGTCATTGATAAAATATGCTATCAATGACATATAGGAAGACATTAAAGGGGTTTTGCTATCACAAACATTGATGGCATCGATAGAATATGCCATCAATGACATATAGGTTGAAGTCTCATCTTTGAGACCCGTACCCATCTACTGAACGAGCCCTGAAACTTCCTATTCATTTCAATGGGAGTTAAAAGTAAGGCTGAATTAAACCGCTCGGCTGTACTTGGAACTCCCATTGAAATGAATAGGGAGTAACCGGGAGTGGGAACTTCTCCACGTAGAACAGGGAGTTTTGGGGACTCGTTCTGACAATAGATGCGGGACTTGAACTTATCTGACATTGATGGCATGTGCTATAAATATGCCACTAATGCTTGTGATGACAAAACCTTTTTAAGTACATATAAGGCCCTGTTTACATTTCCATCGGATTCCATTTTTAGCCTCCATTGCAATGGCAGTGTCAGATCTGTTACATGTCAGCACAGCACCTTTCCATCATGGTGTCCATTAGTTAAATTTTTTCTTACAATTTGAAAATATTTTCTTCAAGAGAGTATTAGATATATCCTACATTGCACATTGCCTATATACAACCTGGAGTTCAGGTAGATTTGTGGCCGAAAGACGATGGTCTTGTTGAAAGAATCTGGTACCATCAAGAACTTAGTTTTGCTCAAGACAGGTGTGGCCAGTAAACGCTTTTGCGACTCAAGTCTCTGTGGACTGTTCTAGCAAGATAAAGGGTAACGAACACCTAATTGGTGGGTGCTCAGTGGTAAGGTCAAAAATTGACTAGTTTACAAATAGTAGTAAAAAACCACGGCACACCAATTCAGAATTGGTGCGCCGTGGTTTTCTACTACTATCTGTGGACTGTTCAACTTGAATAAACAACTCCCAACCAGATTCTTGAACAGCATAAGGCCAGTGGTCTACTGGAGAAAAATTGGATATATGGGCATCTTGGAGTATGACTTATGGGGAAAAGACATTTCTGTTTCTCCAAAAATAAGCCCTACCTCAATAATAAGCACTCACTTGACTTTTCAGGGTTTTTGGAGTAATGTTAAAATATAAGCCATACTCCAAAAATAAGCCCTAGTTACCAATAATCAGCCAGAAACACTGATCATTACTGTCCACGTCACCGCAGCTATGCTCTGCATAGCGGAGAGGGATCCCCCTTATTGACTACGTGGCCACTGATCTTCTGCCTCTTAGTCATCCAGGCTCTAGAACACCAATAGTCTGAGAACAGCTGCCAGCGGAACAGACAATGAACATGGTAGGCCGAGTGAATCTCAAGTGCAGCACTACCGAGGGAATAAACTGTGACAGCGAGCCTTGGGTTTTGTGCTGTGCTGGCTCTTCCCTTTTTTGCAGCATCACCTGTGGGAGTGTTCAGACGCCTGAAGTGTGCTCAGTGGCACTTCCTTGACCCATTTCCCCCTTGTTATTTTATCTTGGTGGGCTTTCCTGCACTCCTGGACTGGTGATCTCTAAGCAACCTACATTGTAGTGGCTCTCCCTTGCGGTGTTAGAACAGAGTTGCCAAAAGGGACTCCCTTGTGCTCGTGGGCTGGTAAGTTAAAAAAAACAAACATAAGCCCTACCCTGAGAATAAGCCCTAACTATCTTTTGGATGAAAAAAAATAATACAAGACTTGTCTTATTTTTGGAGAAACACGGTAGTTACTGTGGGTTTATTATGCTGACTTAAAAAGTGTTAATGTTGCTAAAAACTCCATTTATATCTGATGTGAGGCAAATGGAGGTTGATTACAAAACATTTCCCACTCACTTACATATATGAAACATTTCTTATATAGGGAAAAAAGACATATATGGCAAGAACTGAATGGTGAATGTGCGCTCCATTGTTGTAATTTTTGTTGCCAGGCTTTTTTGGGAAGCACATGTAGTGAAGGAAGACTTCTTGGTCATATCCATGGGACATCGATAATAACACATCCCTTGACATATTTTATCTTGTTGCAGGAAAAGTTGACCTCCAGCTGCAGTTTTCCCGGCTTAAATGGCACACAGAATATCCTTGCGAGGCCGGTTCGACGAGGAAAGATCTGATCCATACTAAATGGGGGAGAAATAATGCACAAAGATAATATACAAATCATTGGACACACAAGAGTTTTTAGCTACATATAATAAATAAAATTGAATTATTTCTCTTTAACTTATATTACTATTATTTATTTATTATTACTATTAATTCCCGTTAACTTATATTACTATTTTTCAACCAGGTCTGGTGTAAAATTCCTAGTCCCGACTTGACACCAGTCAGTCAGGAACCAGTTAATACCTTCAAAATTTGGTCCATAGAAAGAGAACTGATGAACAAGATCATGGACAACCAAGGCTTATTGACATGCAAGAGAAAAGAACACTAGCCCATCTGGTCCAATTCCACAGAAAAGCTATTGTAGCACCAATTGCTGGGAAAGTTATGGCTGGCAGTTGTGCCAATATTAGCGTACATGCTATACGCCACATTTTTTATGTGTTTTAGACAGTTTCTAGACAATTCCACGCCTCGTCTGACAAAAGGGTTGGACCTATGACCCATGAAAAGGAGCATTGCTTATTGTGCCACGCTGCCCACCACAAAAATTTGCCAAAATGTTGGCACAGTTAGTGGCATAAAGTAAACCAATTTATAAAAGGTGTAAAGTTAGACTAAACGGTTCTAGCCTGCGGCAGATTTATGATAACTGTGGTGCATTGTAAGGCTGACTAGTCTAACTTTACACTGTCTAAGAATTAAACAGTATTCATAAATCTGCCCCGTTGGCCTCATTTATCACAACTGTCTAGCAGTTAGACTGTCTTTGATGCAACCAGTCAGGCCAGCTTCATTTTTCCAGAACAGTATATGAAACAAAAGCTGAATTTAGATTGGTTGCTCTGGCTAAGAAAGAGTATTTCTAGTTTTTGACAGTTTTGATAAATAGCCTACTGTGTGAGAGGCTGGGTAGTCACAGACCAGACCGAGTGCTTATGTTCCCCTATCTCCTGTCTTTAAGGTACAGTTTAGAAATGAACAAAAGTTCCATTGAGAAGAAATACTTACTTGACTGTGACAGAGCCATTAGGTAAGAGACCTGTGCCTTCTGCAGTTATCACACAGTTAGACAGTATCTCATTAAGAGGGTTGGCAAAAGACAAGATGACATTAAGAGGCTTATTGAGTTCTGGCATTCCATAAACCTAAGGTGATAAAAAAAAGAAATTCAGCAGTCAGTAGCGTGGTCACGTACGTGGCTCATGTGAATGCAACTCAATCACTGGCCCCAGAGGTCATGTACTGAACATGCAGGCTATGCCACAGAGGCCAGTAATTGGCCCACATGCAGATTGTAAGTGGTCACTGCTGGGGGGAATACAGGGACCACCAGAACAATGATAGCAGTAGATTGGTGGTAGAAAGTGAGGTGCATACCAGTTATTTATGTATTTTAATGCAGTCCTGAGTACTAGTGAGGTTTCCGAAAATCTTGGAAACTTGTTTTACATTAAATGGAACTGTGACCTGGTAGAACATTCAGCTCAGCAAATTGAATTTTAAATTGTGGCTTCCCTGTTACAGATCAGCAGTATGATGGGCTATCAAAAGCAAAAGTAAAGCTTGTTTTGGACAAAGCTTTATTGTTGCCCCTTCATACATTTTTTACTCTGCGTTTTTTTTCCCTCCCCTGATTTTTGCCGCCGCCCTTTTGCATGTTCCAAATCGCCTTCCCGCTTCCTGCCCTGACCTTGTTACTAGTGCCTGGACCACATTATTGCCTTGTTCTCCGGTACTACGTTTCCGGTTCATTGGCTGTTAGTGTTACCGCTAGGACCTACGTCTTGGGAAACGACCTTGGGGTTTTTCCTGGAAAAAATAAATTCCGGCCTTCGGGGGTTCAGGTGAAGACCGGGGCCCTTATATCTGCCTCGGATGGTTTACCCAACCCTCCCGGCCCCGCAATCCACCACCTGTTTTTGAGAATCATTGTGACAATCTCACTGAACACAAGAACAATTGCCAACATTTTGACCAAACTGCATTTTTTATATGTATTTTTAACCCATAAAATGAAAGTAAGGTTAATAATATCTTAGATTACAAATTTTTAGTTTTACTCAGATTAGTTGATGCAAAAATAAATACAATCCACATAAAAAATTACTATGTCTAGTATTTTGTATGACCTCTATTTTTTTTAAAAAAACAAACACAAATTTGGCATTGCCACTTGGATAATAATTTTGGCTGATCTAAGGTGCGTGGTAAAGGATTCTAAATCAGGCTGTGATATTATAATCATCCTGCATATTCCTTCCTAGATACAAACACGACTATTTTTATATGGGGCCATTATATTCCACATTGTCATTACTCACCTTGTTCTCCTTTCCCCTTTTGGGTTTTCCCACAGTAAAATTTTCCAGTTTAACCATCTTTTTTTTTTGGAATGTGGGAGAAACCGGAGTACCCGGAGGAGACCCTAAACATTGGGGGAACATACAGACTCCTTGTTGTC
Organism: Phyllomedusa bahiana; assembly: GCA_025379985.1. Lineage (NCBI taxonomy): Eukaryota > Metazoa > Chordata > Amphibia > Anura > Hylidae > Phyllomedusa > Phyllomedusa bahiana. Next base: position 12,008 of record JAODAL010054738.1, on the reverse strand, counting down.
CTTAGTAGGACTTCAACCCAGGACCCAAGTTCTACAAGGCAACAGTGCTAACCACTGAGCCCCCTGTGCTGCTGTAATACCAATATTATATATCGTATGGCTGTTTATATAATATCAGTCGAATAAACCAGATAACCCCTTTCATGTACATTTGTGAGTATATATTGTGAGACAGTGACAGGCGGAGTGGTGGAGGGAAGATATATTTCCCCTAAATCTCTCCTATGCACTTTGGGGAGTATGTGGACCACTTTTCCCCCGAGAAGCCTGGTCTCGGTAAAAGGGAAAGGGGCAGTTTGTGTCAGTAAAAAATGTTACTGACATTTTTGTATAGCATTCCAATCCGTTTTGTTGGGTCGGCTTTTCCTGGAGGGTCAAAAAGCAGGGGAGGGGGCGCTCCCACGCACCAGGGAGGCCCCCCTCCTTCATGTTAGGGCCCCCTCCTCCTCTTCCTTTAGTGTTAGGGCCCCCCCCTCCTTCCTTCTGTTAGGGCCCCCTCCTCCTCTTCCTTCATGTTTAACCCCCCCCCCTCTTCCTTGTTTGGTCCTGCCCCCTCCGTGTAAGGGGCCCCTTCCGTGTTAGGGACTCTTCATGTTTGGGCCCCCTTGGTGTTAGGGCCCCTCCAGTGTTAGGGCCCCCTCCTTGAGGGGACACCCCCTCGCCCTCCCTGTACTGATTTCTCAAACCTTTCAGTCCCCCTGGCCTTCCATCGTCCTGCCTAAGCCTGCGCTTTACTTGGGGCTAACAGGAAGCTTGGCAGGCGGCACGGGGCACTTCCCCCGCCCCTGCAGACGATTTCGGCAGGGCGGGAGCGCAAAAGTCTCCCTGCCCCCCTTCCCTTAATTTTTAAAGCATGTCGCACGGACTGAACAATTAAAATAACCCCCTTTGGAAGCAGCCCCCCCGGGCCCCCGGTAAAGGCATACCGGTTGTACTGCCTCCTCCTCCCATGCTGGTAAGATCCCCAACAGAAGATGCGTTCACGAACGCGTTTAGGCCATCTTGCCGTTTTTGAAAGGGTGGCAAAGTGTGGGGAGTTTACCTGTGCACACTGGGCGAGGTGTTGCGCCTTTCCTGACTGGGGAAACCCCAAAAAAAGCCGTATTTTTGACCCCAGCGAGCAATCCCAAAGGGCTACGCCAAATTAAAGGGGAATCCCGGGGCCGCTTGGGTTGAACCCAACGTGCGGGTCGGGATGTACACAACTGACTTTTCTCGACCCCCTGCCCCCGGTCCCCCGTGTAAGACCTGGTCCACCCGGGAAAAAGGGCACGGCCGGGTAGTCGACGCCTGTGCATATGGTGGAACTGGGTTTTCCTGGACAAATTCACCATCGTTGCCCCCCCAATCCCACTGGGGAGGAAAGGAGACACTAAAAATGCCCCAGCACCTCATCAACCTTGTCGGAGGTATAAACCCACGAGGGTTTTCTACAAGTGGGCCTTCGGGCGCTCCAACCCCGAAACAAGCACCTGGGATGTCTGGAAGGCTGTCCCATATCAAAGGGGGTGGGAAATTCCCAAGGGGGGGGGCTCGGGGGGTTCAAGGGGGTGAGGTCCCAAAGGACAGTCCCCTGCAAGGGCAGAGCCTCATGGAGACCGGGGCCGCATATTGTGTTGGCGGTGTAGTGGACCTAGGCATGTTACTGCAAACTGTCCCCTTGTGGTAGAACCCATGGACTGTGATACTGCTAGGCGGAGGTCTTTATTTGCATGACCTGTATGCCCCACAGAGCTGTATTAGAGACTGATCACCAACTCTGTCAAAGAAAGGTGAATGACTTTCCAGTGACAACTCTACTGGACTCCGGGAGTCTGGTCACTCTGGTGCATGCCAGCCTGATCGATCCTACATCCGTCACGGGACGTGTTATCGGGGTCCTGTGCGTCCACAGGACACCAAGGTGTACCCTACAGCTCTAGTGAAATTAGAGACTCCTTGCGGACTTGCCTCTCATGAAGTGGGCATGGTTCAATCCCTCATGCACACGGTGATTCTGGGGAGAGATTTCCCTTTATTCTGGGACTTGTGGCGGAAACATTTAGCATTTACTGTAAAGGTTATTGTGTTTAAGGAGTCATGTTGACCCAAAGAACCTTTTGACCCTGATGCCTTTTGACCCCAAACAGAAAGGGTGACCCCAGAGGGTTGCGATAATTTTCTCCTAGCAGTTCTGGCTGGTGGGAGGTCGGAGCAGGAGGAAGTGGCTGCCATGCCTGATTTAGAGGTCTCGTGGGATAACTGAGATCCCACCCTGGTAAAAGCTAGAGAAAATGTTAAGGTGGTGAATGGGGAGCCTCAATATCCCGGGGCAAATACAGTGTATCCACATATGGCAGTCCACAAGCCCAAAATTTGTACCAATTTGGGACAAATCCAGGGGGGGGGTGGTGGAGCAAACTAGGGGTACCACAGCCTATCGGAGAATGGTCTTAGACCTCGCCCATAAAAAAGTTTTTGGGGGGGGCACGTAGGGAGGAAAGAACCAGAAAAGCGCATTCTCCAGAGGAATTTATGGCCAGGGGTGTACACTGATGTGAAGCGGTACTGTGAGTCCTGCCCAGAGTGCCAGTTCCAGAGTCCCCTGGTGCCACTACCCATCATCGAAGTACCCTTTGAAAGGATTGCGATGGACCTAGTGGGCCCTCTAATAAAGTCTGCGTGGGGCCATCAGTATATACTGGTGGTAGTAGATTATGCCACCCGTTACCTGGAGGCTATGCCTTTTGCGGAACATTTTGTCTAAAAATATTGCGAAGGAGCTGTTCCATATGTTTTCCCGAAAGAGATCCTTACGCCGGAATCCCCTTGCCCAGGGTCTGGGGGAGTTAGGAAATTTTCGGCCCTTAAAAACTCGGGGTCCCCGTAAAAACCCCAAAAGGTTTGGTCTTGCTGACGTTTTTTTTGACACAAAAAATTTTGCTAAGAGGTGGTCGAAAGGATGGGAAGGCGCGATGTTGCGCCATATTTGAGTTCTCGGTCCGCGGGTTCCACAGCCTCAAAAGGTTTCTCTCCTTTGGTTGTTTGGCAGGCCCTCAGGTTCCTTGTATAGTCTTTGAATTTGGAAGCAAGAGTCCCCCCCCCACGGAGATAATCAAGCACATTTTCCAAATGAAAAACCAATTGCCGGTTATGCCTGTTAGGGAACTTTTTAAACAGGCGCAAGGGGCCAGAGTGGGTTATAACAGACCCAAAGTTGGGGAGTTTTAAAACATGGGGTTGGGGTGCTGTGTTTGTTCCCACCCAAAAAGCATTTCCTGGCAAAAGTGGCAAGGGCCTATGAAGTTGGGGAGGAAGTGGGGGAAAGTAAATTAAAAAGTGTACACCCGGTTGCGTAAACCAGGAAGTGTACCAGGGTTAATTTACTTAAACTTGGAAGGCAGGGGCCTTTGGCTGCAGTGAGACCCCCATAGTTTTGTCCAGGGTCCCTGTCAAAATTCAGAAGCAGGGACCTGGATTTTTACGAGAAACAAGGATGTATTCTCTGAGTTCCGGGCTTCTAGGTCTTAAACATGAATTGCCCCGCCCAGGAGTAAGGGTTTTTTTGAAACCTTCCCCGGGTGCCGAGGCTCGGAGGGCATATCCGGGGGTCAAAAAGATTTTAGACCTCAGGGTGTTTAAAGAATCCGAAGGAGTGGTAAAGCCCATTGGGTCTTTCCCAAAACGGCGGTCATTGCGTTTTAAATGATTTTGGCAGCTTAATGAAGTCTCATGGTTCGATGCGCCCCCAAATGCCAAGGGTCGACGAAAAAATTTTGAGGGTTTGGTCATGCGAGTTTTTTTTTACTTTGACCTCAAAGGGTTACTGACGTTCCCTTTCGATCAAGCCAAAAAAAAGACGTTTTTACACCCAAAAGGGCTGTTCCAGTAGTCTGTTGCCCTTCGGTTTTTCGTGGGGGTCCCCGGGCCCCTTTTTAAAGGGTTTAAGGTGTCTTCCCCAAGCGCCCTTCGATTGTTCAGCTATTGGATGACTTAATCTTTTGGAGGCGGGGCAGCCATTACCGAAAGTACAGGCTGTACTTAATTCCCTTGGGAGGCGGGTTAAACCCCAAAACCCAAAGAATTTTTGCTTTAGGCCTGGAAGAAGACCATACCGGGGGGAATTTTGATAGGGGTGTTATCAAACCCCTGTTAAAAGGTGGAGGCGTTTCAGGGTTTGGGAAAAAACCACAATTGTTCTGACTGTTTAGTTTAAGGGCCCCCAAAAACTTTTTTCTGGGTCGCTTTTTTGGGGGTCAAAAAGCAGGGCGGGTTTTGGCCCCTCCAAGCCCGGTGAGGGGGTGTCGGTATAACCCCGGACCTGCAGGCCTGTGCGGTGTCTGTGTTGCATGTGTTCGGGAAAAAACCCCCGTGTAAAGAAAACCTTTTGTGGTACTGAACTGTATTAAAGGGCTGTACTTGTTAGTAAAGGGGCAGGGCAGGTCTTTATTTTTCTTTTGCCCGGCTAAGGCTTGTTTTTTTTTCCATTTTTGCACCCGCTAAAAAATTGCCCGGGGTTTAACTTGGTCTGTGTCCTTCTCTGTCCGCTGAAACCCCCGCTGCCTACCCGTTTCTGGTCCCCTCCCAAAATATATGTATATATTTATATATATATATATATATATTTTTGTGTATATATATTTTCCCTTTCAGTTTAACTATGTTTCCCGGTGACCTGATTTAAAGTGTAAATGAGTTGTGTGGCAACAGAATTTGGAAGTGGAGATAACTTTATTTAGTTTCAGCCTGTCTAGAACCTTTTTTTTAGTGATGGAATAAACAGGTCCTCCTCGAATTACATCAGCAAGGGTTAGAAAGAGATAGGAGATAGGAAGCAGGGCACCATGGGAAATTACAACAGCTTTATTTAACTTTATAGACTAGAAGGTTTCTTAATTATGTTTATTTCATTTTTTGAGGGATTTCTAAATGCTAAAGACATTTTTATACATTTTTCATTGTGTAATAATGGCATTCTTTATTGTGGGTAACAATAGGACTAAATTCTACGACTACTGTGTCATAAGTACTCCAGACGGAGCAAAAATGTACAGAATGTTAAGCCTCTGTGTCCCCATTGCAACACTTCCTGCCTCAGTGATCAGAGTGTCATAGGACCTAATAACAACCTTAATTTCCTACTTTTGCCAAGAAAATAAAAACCTTTGGCATGTGATGGGTACAGACAGGAAAGCTCTTTTTGTGAGAATTCACAATTGCATTTTTAATATTTGTTTAACCCCTCACCACCAGAGCCAGTTTTGATCTTCCTGACACAGCCCCCATTTTTTGAAATCTGCAGTGTCCTTTATGTTAGAAAAACTTTTGACACTTTTACCTATCCATGTGATTCAGAGTTGTTTTTTTCCCGGGCACATTGTGTTTTTAAGACAGTAAGAAGTTTTGGTCCATAAAATCCTTGTTTATTTGTGAAAAATATCAAAGTATCCTGAATTTTTTTTTAAATTTAACATTTTCAAACTTTAAAATTTTGGTGTTTAAAACAGATTATTTACTGAAAAAAGTTTATAAAAGCTTACCATTTTGGAACTGTACGTTGGGTAATGTTTTACATTTTTTATGACATTGGGGCTTAGAAATTTTGTAGTATTTTCACATTTTCAAGAAAAATTTTAATTTTTCATTTTTTTAGGGGGCCGTCCCGTTCTGACATGAATTTGTTTTGGCCCATGTGTTAGATACCCCATACATGTTACTAAGAAAAATACGCCTTTACAGTTTCAAAACAGCTTTTTGGAAAGTTTATTAACACATTAGATGTTTCACAGGATTAAAGAAAGAGGAGGTGAAATTTTTAGTTTTTTTCCCTTATTCACAAGAAAAACGGTAGATGTGACCAGGGGAAAGCAACTTAATATTGATTCCCCCGATTTGTCGTTTTCAGGATATCTCATAGTAGCCCTAGTGCACTTTTGGCTCAAAACAAATTTCCCGAATGGAGGAGCACTTACTGGACTCTGGGGTCTTTTTTTATTTGATTTTTTTTTGGCACCATTCAGTTTTGGGGAAACCCCTTTTTAAGGGTGCACCCCCAAAAAGACTCCAATTAAAAAACTACCCCCCTTAAAGGGGAATATCCCCAAAGGGTGCAGTGATTTATTTTGACCCACACAGGTGTTTCCCCCTTTTTTTTTTAGCTTTTGGCCATGAAAATGAAGTTTTTTTTTTTTCCAACAATCTGCAATTTTAGCTAAAAAATTTTTAAAATTTTTAAAAGGGAACCCTGGAAAAAAAGCCCCCCAAAATTTCCGCTCCCCCAATTTTTTTCCCAAGTTCGGCAATCCCTTTATTTATGGGTGAAAAATGATGTTTGGGGGGACAGGGCGGACTTAAAAGGGGGGAAACGTTATTTCGTTTTTGGGAAACCCCCGGATTTTGGTGGATCCCCAGAACAGGTGAAACTACCCGAAGTCCCCCAAATTTTGGTTTTAAACACCCCTCTTGGATTTTCCCCTGGGGGTTTTTATTTTTGCAATTTCCCCCCCAAAAGGTTTTTCCATATTTTTTTTTTTAATTTGGGAAACCATGAAAATGGAAAAAAAAAAAACCCCATTTTCCGTCATTTTTTTTTGGGTTTAAATTTTTTGCGTTCGCCGTGGGGTATTAGTGACGGTAACTTTACTAGGGGGGTTTGGGTTTAAAAAAATTTCAATTATATAATTTTATATAAAATTTTTATTTTTCTATTTACTTTTACAAAATAAAAATTTATGTCTAAAAAAAAAATTGCTTTTTTATGTTGTCCAATTCTGACGCCTTATTTTTTTTTAAAAATATTTATTGCTACCATTAGGGGGTTCAAAATCCCAAAAAAACATAAATCTGTTTTTTTTTTTTGAATTTTTACGCATTCAACGTGTGGTTAAGTGAAAATTCTAGTTTACTCAGCGGGTTATACGCCCCCAACAAAAAAACCAATTTTTTTAAAATTTTCTATTTTTTTATTTTTTTTTAACATAAAAACACTTTTATTAAAAAAGGAAAAAAAGGCTTTTGCATATTTTTTTTTTTTTGTGTACGGGTTTTTGAAAGGGCTTGATTTTTGCGGGATGAGTTGACTTTTTTATTGGTATCATTTTTTTGGAGGGACAAAGTTTTTTTAAATCATTTTTAAAATTTATTTTTTGGAAGGAAAGGGGGGAAAAAAAATACTGCAATCCTAGTAGTGTTTTTTTTTTTTAACAGTGTTAAATGTGCAGTTTCCCATGATAATTTATTTTTTCTCGGGTGGGTTTCGTTTGGGTTTCGATGTTCTCTTTTTAAATACAGTTTTTATTTTGGGAAGCGTTTTAAAAAAAAGTGTTTTATTGTGAAAAACAATATTTATGAATTTTATTTGTGGGAAAAAATAGAAATGGGAACTTGTCAAAATTACATTTTGCTCCCCAAAAAAGGGAAATATTACCTCATAAAACAGATCAAAAAAATCCCAAAATAAAATGTTTTTAAAGGGGTTTTTCGGGGAAATAGAAGAAAAAAAAAAAACATAAAGAATGTTTGAAAATAAAAAATTTTACTAAAAACCTTTATTTAGCTTAGCCCTGCTCGTTTTGTAAAAGAGGAAAACACAGTGTGACTGGAAAAGATGGCCCCCCGGCCCCTTCTGCCTAAAGAAACCGTCCTCCGCCCCGGTACAGGGGGGGACGGGCTCTGGACTTTTTTCCCGGGTTTTTGCCTGACAGCTGGAGTTAAAAACCCCAGCCTCAGTTTATTCCTGCTCTGAGTGGGATCTCCTGTGTGCTCAGGAGAGATGTGCTGGCAGCACAGCTTTATCAGCTAAGTAAGTAGTTTATAGTAATCAGCTGATGGTAAATTTGCTGCGTGCGCCAACGAATCTCTTTTGGGAAGAGCCCGTGTGTCTGTATTCAGGGCCCCCGATGGGGGGTACAACCCGTAATTTAACTTAATTCTTTTCAGAGCGCCGCAAACTCTGGGTGAGAAGCAGGGCGGCCCCCTCCTCCTTCCTCCGGGGCCGTGGGCGGGGTCACTGATTCAATTGATGCGCTTCCTGGGGGGCCCCGGCCCCGGGGGAAGGAGGGGGGGGCCGCCCCGGGTGTCAGTCAGGAGCTGCTTTCGGGTTGGGAAAAAGAAGTAAGTTTTCAGTTAAAGTTGAGATGGTCGCCCCCTTATAAAGGCCCCGTATATTGTGGGGCCCCCAAAAGGCCCTGTAGTTTGTGGGGGATCCATTAAAAATTCTGGGGGGCCCTTTGGGAGGGCCCCCCCAACCCTTAAAGGGGGCCCCAAAACTTTAGGGCCCCGAAAGGGGCCCCCCAACCTTCAGGGGGCCCCCATAAAATTTAAAGGGGCCCTTTAATGGGGCCCCCCCCAAAATACAGGGGCCTTATGGGGCCCCCACAACTACAAAGGGGCCCTTTTGGGGCCCCACAAAAATAAAAGGGGCCTTATGGGGGCCCCCACAGGGTTTTCTAACTGAGATGGGAGTGGTGGATTTCCCCGGGGGGGCAAAATAAGGGGGGAGGGCCCCAACTTTTTTTTTTTCGCCGGGGTTTTTTCCCTTTTTTTGCGCCACAGTTTATCTATTTCAAGTGGCAAAGGGAGCGCCGGGGCCCCTTGCCCGTCCTGGGGGGGGCCCCCCCAAAAAGGCCCCTTTTTAGTTTGTGGGGCCCCCCCTAAAGGGCCCCCGTAGGTTTGGGGGGCCCCCATAAGGTTGTTAGGGGCGGAGCGATGATGTTGACAGGGGGTGGGGTTTCGGGGGGGGTTTTTCGGGGCGGGGGTTTATGGGGGGGACCCGGGGTTTTGCTGTAGGGGGGGCCCCGAAAATTTCTGACGGCCAAACCCTGTTTTTAAAATACACATTTTGTAAGTGCACCACAGCTCCAAAATTTAAACCCACATTTAAAATATCTTTCTTTTTATTTTCTATCTCCTATATCTATGTTATCTTTCTATCCATATTTTACCTTACCTTTCTATCTATATCTACTGCTATCTATCCATCTATCTTCTATTTTATCACCGTATCTGTCTTTTCCATCTTTTATTATTTTATTTATATTATCTTTCTAGCTATTCTAAACTTTCGATCTATAAAATTTCCTTTATCTTTAAATATCCATCTATTTATCTTTATTTATCTCATTTATTTTTTATCTATAATTATCTTTTCACCTTGTATTTAGCTTATATTATTTTTTTCCAATTTTTATCTATCAATTTTTTCTATGTCTATCTTTTATTTTTTCTATATCTTTCTATCTTATCGTTATCTATCTTTCTATCTATTATATTTATTTTATTTTAAAAAAAAGATAAAACAAAAATTTTTTATTTTTTAGATCTTTTCTATCTTTCTATTATCTTTCTATCTTTAAATATTTTTTGGCTTTTAAGGCGCATTAAAATGAGCGCCCTTCATATATAAAAACCCCACCGGACTATAAGGCGCCCGGGCATTAAAGAAAAAAAAAAGTTCAGAGCGAAAAAACCCAAACTTTAATTTAACCAAAGCATCTAAGCAAAGTTTTCTTTAAAAGGAGGGGATTTTTGGGTAGTGGGTTTTAAAAAATTTACAGTAAGGTATTGAAAGCACAGACAATGTTTTAAAAAAAAGATTTTTGCAAAACCCGAGCTGTACGTATCACCGCCCGAGTGCGCTTCTGGGCTATGGTTAAACCGTTTTTGGGCCAAATTTTTTATTTTTTCATGCCGTATTGCCGCCGCGGGTTTTCCCGCCGCAAAACGGGGGGATTTACAATTTGGGGCCCGCCATTGTGCCTTATTTCGCGACGGAAAACACCCGCTGTAAAGAAAAGGGGTTTTAAAAAACCCACGCGAAATGGCCCGTGGCACTTTTTTGCAATGTTTTTTAATGATTTTGGGAACTATTTTCTATTGTTTAAAACAGTTTCAAATCAGTTGCAAAAAACAGTTAAAAAATTTTAGTTACAAAAACAGTGTCACTTTAGCTGTAAATACGTTCGGGAAAAAAGACTGAAAACGAAAACTGAAAGTGAAAAATTGATTCATATTAAGGCCCCACCGGACTAAAGGGCCTTTCGATTTCTGAAGGAATATCTTAGGCTTTTTTTTGGGCCCCCATAGTCCGAAAAATTTCGGTAATCAAAATATCTATTTATCGTTCTTTTCCTTTTCTATCTATTCTATCTTTTTAGCTATACCTTTCTTTTGATCTATATCATATCTACCTTTATCTATCCAGTTTCTTTTTCCTATATTTAGCTCTATCTATTTTTCTTATCTAAACCATTTTCTATTTAGCGCTATATATATATATGTATATATATTTTTTATATATAATATTTATATATATAAATAATATATACACACATATGTGTGTGTGTGTGTGTGTTGTTATTTTAAAATTTTTATCCATCCATATCTTTTTTTTAAACTGTATATCTTTTTTCTATTATCCATTTATCTTTATCTTTCTATCTATATTTTTTCTTCCCTTTTTTGCCCCTTCTATCGTTCTCTCTATCGCTATCTCTCTCTATCGTTCTCTCTATCGCTTTCTTTTTTATCGCCCCTTTTTTTTTATCACTCTATCGTTTATCTATCACTCTATCCCCTATATCTATCACTCTATGCCCCCTATCTATCGCTATATCTATCGCTATATTATCACTCTCTCTATCGCCCCTAACTATCGCTATTTTCTATCACTTTTTTCGTATATTTACCGCTATCTCTTTTATCGTCATCTCTATTGCTATTTTCTTTCTTTTTTCTATCTAACGCTATCTCTTTCTATTTTTATCTAGTGACATAAGGTGTTTACCCTTAGGGGCCCTTTTTCACCGGTTAATTGCGTGGCGTTTTTTACCTCGGCCCGGGGGATTGGGCTATCTTTTCTAGGGCGGGGGTTTTAGCCGGTAGGAGTTTTCATGTCACTTTTTCCCCCCCGCGGTGGATTCCCGAGCGGGGGAGGAGGGGCGTAAACCTAGTTCTTTTATGAGAACTGTGGGGGGTTTTCGTAATGAAATGGGACATATTTCAGAAAAATGCGCCCATTTTCGGGTGAAATATGTGCCCAAAAAAGGGGCCCTTGGGGAAAAATTTTGGCCCTTTTTGGGCGTTCACGCGGCATGCAAAATTCCCCCCTGGAAATTTTCTGACCGGGATTTTGTCATCTTTTTAATGTAAAGGAGGCGGTTTGTGGCCCTGGTTTGCCCGGTTCAGCCATTCCCCTTTAACCCTTGAAAAGTTAAGTTTCCCCTGGGGAAAACCCATTTTTTTAGACGATTGGATTTACTGTCGAAAATTCAAGCTTTGTGGACTACCCGGGTCAGATTTTCTTTTAAAATTTTATCAGGGGGGTTGAAGTCGGTTTACAAAAATGAAAACCGGGCTGAAAATCCAACTTTAAACCCCGTTTTCGTGGGGGAGGACCCTAAAGTGTTGGGCACTGGTGCAAAAATTTGGCGCCCTATTTGGCCCCTTTTTTTCAGGGGAGATGCGCGCCGAAAATTTCGGAATCCTTTTGTTCTTTAAAGAACTATGGATTTCGCCTTTTTCCCCGCTCGTTACAAAATGATCGTATTGTGGTGCGCAGGGGAAATAAGGGACCTGTAAAAAATTCGTGGCGCTTCCGCGCTTAGGGACGAGCTACCGTACAAAAACAAGTGGGGGGGAGGAGGGTAATCCTAAATTCTCTATGAGAAAATTTGGGAATTTCCCTTAAAAATTTCCGGGGGAAATTTTACCCCTATTAAAGTGCAAATACGCGGCGAAATGCGCACCCCAATTACAAAGGGTTTGAAAAATAGCCTAAGGGAAATTTTCATGTTCTGTGTGAGAGTATGTTTTCCCATAATTTCAGGCGTTTTTTTGGGTCGCTTTTGCAGTGCAATTACGCCCCCAATTGCGGGCTAAAAAACACCGGGTTTACATGCCTTTTTGAATTTTTAAAAATGAGTATGCCGTAATAAATAATAAAAAAAAGTTCACCAAAATTTGGAAACACCCCCGTCTGTAAAAATTCTGATCTATTAAAATTTAAAAATTATTTATCCCCTACGCTTTAA